>RCWM02000449.1:675000-918001 GCA_003667255.2 Euschistus heros | reverse complement strand
ATACAACTTCCTTATAGGTTTATAATACTGCATGAACGTAAATTAAATGAAACTATGAATTTAAATAGAAAAATAAAATCTTATTCATTACGTAAAATCTTATTCATGTAACAAAGGAAAATATAGAGTTCTTTATTTTGGTATAGTTCTTTAAGTAAAACAAAAATGATTGGGTATTTAAGTAATATAAACAATCATTGCCGGAGTTTTCTGCATCATATATCACTGGGAGGCGAGCAAATAACGGTTTGAGTGTCTCAGTTTTTGGAATATCAGGGAAATAATTCACTTTAGCTGAATATACTTGACTATTCAAAAGTAAAGTTCACAATGTTTTTTATATTATTAAACATATCTCTCTCTCTACTTCATTTTATTTTTTTTTAATATAGAGTCAGAAGTTTATATGCAGAGTGAAATATTGTTATTGAAAATTTAAACGGTATACTAGTTGATCGATCCGCAGTGTGGAGAATTTCTAATTTACCTAATTTACATAACTTTTCAGATCTGGTAATCAAAGGATATCCGTTTTAAATAGTTTTTACTGCAATCATATTATTAAAAACGTCTTACCTTTGATCAATGTGAATAAAATAGCAATGCCATGAGATTTATCTCAGGGATAAAAATATTTCTCAAAACAACACTCGAAGAAGAATTTAATTTTCAAAACTATCATAAAATTATATTCTGGAAACCTCAATTGGCGATCTTAAAAATTAATATTGTAAAAAATCGGTACAATTATATAGTAAACGAATAGCTATAAATACAAATTAAATATTTGATGATAATTTTACATGCATTCATAGATGGTTCTGCATCACCCGTGGGAAGCCTATGATAAGATAAATTTTGTCGATCAAAATTCCAAAACGTAAGCATTGGTGCATAAATTTTTATAGTACGCAATTGTATGGGTCTTTTCCCTCACATTAAGATGGAACTGTTGAAAATTGAAATACCTATTTTCAATTAGAATCCAACATCTGTCTTGAAAGAAAACGTTAAGAAACTATATACATATTTTTTTTAGGGCCTCAATACGACAGCATTAACCAGCAGCTATTTTTTGTGCATGATGGCAGAACGACCTGATGTTCAGGTGAGCATAGATTATTAATTAGGCTTATGGATATAGTACTTATAATATGATTTTCAACCTATTCTCAAGAAATATATAAATAATAATTAAATTTTTTTTTTGGAAGGGAGGGAAATGATATATTTAATATTTTTTTGGATTTGAATTTATATGAACTTTTTATGTATATTTTATATACATACCCGTAGACATCAATTGGAGTACTTGAATACGTACTTAGATGTGAAAATCTCAAAAACAAAAGTTCAAAACAATTATGTATTGATAAATTGCTATTTTTAAATAAAAATAATTTGTTATTCATTGGGGCATGACGCCCTTATGCACTCCAAAAAGGACAAGAAGACTCCAACAGTTTACCACCATATTATAGCCAGAGTAAGAGGGTTGTGATTTATTCCCAGGGTCTAACAGAAAATAAATGTTAACACATCCAAGCCGAATTCAAACCGGCCTCGCTTTGTTTCATACGGATTCTTGTATATTATATCATTAAATATATTTCAGGAGAAATGTGCAGTTGAACTGAATGATATATTTGGTGATTCCGACCGGCCAGTAACTCTTGAAGACATCTTGGAAATGAAATATCTTGAAAGATGTTTGATGGAAACGCTGAGAATGCACCCACCAATTCCATTTATTGCCAGAGAGCTACAGCAGGATCTCAGACTTGGTATATACAACTTCCTTATAGGTTTATAATACTGCATGAACGTAAATTAAATGAAACTATGAATTTAAATAGAAAAATAAAATCTTATTCATTACGTAAAATCTTATTCATGTAACAAAGGAAAATATAGAGTTCTTTATTTTGGTATAGTTCTTTAAGTAAAACAAAAATGATTGGGTATTTAAGTAAAATAAACAATCATTGCCGGAGTTTTCTGCATCATATATCACTGGGAGGCGAGCAAATAACGGTTTGAGTGTCTCAGTTTTTGGAATATCAGGGAAATAATTCACTTTAGCTGAATATACTTGACTATTCAAAAGTAAAGTTCACAATGTTTTTTATATTATTAAACATATCTCTCTCTCTATGTTCATTTTATTTTTTTTTAATATAGAGTCAGAAGTTCATTTTATTTTTTTTTTCTAATATAGAGTCAGAAGTTTATATGCAGAGTGAAATATTGTTATTGAAAATTTAAACGGTATACTAGTTGATCGATCCGCAGTGTGGAGAATTTCTAATTTACCTAATTCCATGTTGAACTTTAGCCTACCCAACATTTAGGCCCCAGCAATGCCTATCCAAAGCTTTTCATTTCCAGTTAGTCCCGCCCATCTTTCCGAAGTCCTCCTCCACGTCAGCAATCTAGCCCTTACGAGGGCGTCCTCTTCTCTTTCCAGGGAAGGTCCCCTGGAAAACTCTTTTGGCCATTCTTGTGTCTGGCATCCTTTCTAGATGACCTAACCAGCTGATCCGGCTAGATTTAATATATCTTACAGTATTTTCATGCTGTATAAGGTCTTCTATTTCTTGGTTATTCCTAATTCGCCATGTCCATTGAGCGTACCCAGGGCCAAACACGCGCTTCAATATCTTCCTTCCCAAGATCCTTAAGGCTTTATTATTCTTCTATTCTTGAATGGCCCTTACATAAGAATATTGATAATTTTAATAAATAAATATATATTCAGTTTTACTTATTCAGCATCCACAGGCATGACTATTCCAGCCAACAGCAGAGTTATAATAGACGTAGAGAAGCTTCACAGGAACGAAGAAATTTACTCCAACCCTGATATTTTCGATCCCGATAACTTTCTGCGAGAGAATTGTGTTTCAAGGAACTACTATTCATACATACCATTCTCTGCAGGACCTCGGAGTTGTATCGGTATGTTTTTCTTTTCAACAATTAAATATCTTGAATTTAGAGTTTAATAATTTTTTTAAAAAAAGAAGGTACATTCGAATGACTTAATATTCTCAAAACCTGTTAATTATTTCTTTCCATTTTTTTCCAGGACGAAAGTATGCTATGCTCAGCCTAAAAGCTTTATTAGCTTCAGTTCTGAGGAAATACATAATTCTTCAACCTAGTGACCAACAATGCATGACTGGGAAATCAAAAGGCTTAAGAAGGATCCGTCGATTCCTAATCAGATTAGAACCTAGGAAAAAATAGTTTTTTTCTGTTGTAGTAATTACTTTGAGGTGGAAAACAATAGAAGTTTGAAAGAAAAATCACACCTGCATTCAAGTAACGTTAATGTAAATTTTATGAATAAAAAAAAACAAAAAAATGTATTTTTACATATCCTATTTCCTATTAAGCTGAGTTGTCTTACAAGAGATTTATTCATGTCTGAATTAATTATTTTATAAAGAAATCAAATAGTATTGAGAAAAGATACATAGCCAGGAGGGGTGGCGAAGGCAAGCAGGTAGGGGGAACCAAGGACTAAATCACCTGCCTGGACGATTGCTGGATCACTTGGTCGCAAGTACTGATCAACACTTGACAACTGACATCTGATCAGTAGGCAACAATGTACGACTGGTATGCTGATCTACATTCAGTGGCATTCTTTGCGGCAGTGGTGCCCTTGCTATATTACATATACTGGAGAATAGCCAACCGGAGGGTTCTCCAGTTGGCCGCAAAGATTCCAGGGCCCCCCGGCTTACCACTTCTGGGGAACTTGCTGGAATTTTCCGGATCAGCAACTGGTAAGTAAGAGGTCAGAACACTCATTTTTTCAACGGTTGCTAAGGGTAATTTTACGAATTATAAAAGAATTATTCGAACTTCGTGAAACAATTTATGATTGCTAGCGAGTGATTAAATTATGAAACCATTTCTGGACCATTTGCTTGATATTACAGTTATCTAAACTAAAATTTCTAGAATACAACTAGACAAAAACGTTGTTTGCGTTATGCTTTACTTATTGTTTATTCATGAAATAAAATATAATTTTATTAATCAGAATAATGAAACGTTTACAAAGGCCTGTTCAAGGACACATATTTTTTTTAAACTTCTTCCCGTTGTATTCATGTTTGAATTTCACTAGTTTATCTCTTCACAAGGGGGGGGGGGGGTCAATATTCTTATATCTTATATTTCGTTCCACCTTTTAGGGCCCTTCTTTAGCGCCTCAAAAGTCTTTACTGCATTGATAAACAAATGCTTGTATACATAATATAAGTAGAGCAAAATAACATGAATTGTATTAGAAATATCTCTTCCTCCTGTGAATAGTCAAAGTGCAACAATCGTATTTTAAAAAAAATTAATGAATGTTAGGCATTTTTTACCCAAAATCGACAAAGTGATAAAATCTCAGCTTTAAGACTTGAAACTTTAAGATAAATCATGTTTTCTTTTAATTGTTGTTCATTTTTACTTCTTTTTTTTTTTTAACAATTGTTTTAAAATGTTAACACTGAAAAAAACTACAATAAATTCAGATGTGTAAAACGTGTTAGGTGGTGATTTACTACACTCATAGGGGACTCGACGGCCGAGCAAGTTGGAGCGCGGGTCTCACTACGCTTGGTACAGAAGGTCGTTCGAACACCACTCGAATATGTCAATATTTTTTAAATGGCGGACTTAAGGAACATAAGGAGAGTTAAGCCCAATAAACAAACAACTATAAACATAATCTATTGCTTAAACACAATACGATAAGGCCATTGTATAGCTCCTGAATGGTAAGACAAATACTATGTCACAAATATTTTCGACATTTAAATTCCGATTAGAATTTGATCAATGAATATTGATCTGTGTAATAGCCGCATAACTTAACCATCTAGACACAAATAGATCAAAATTAGCTTTCGATTGATACCGTTAACCCAAAATTCACAAAATTGCTCTTCACATACTATTCGCTATGTGTCGCAGATATATCCATGGGCTGTTGAGTCGATATGGCAAAATTTTGCACTTCTCAGTAGGACATTTTTGATCGTTTTCCTCAATCCTGTAACTACTCTAAAAAAACTGTTTGTGCCAAAATAGGCATTTTCAAGAAGAACAGCTTAACCAATTTTTCACAACGCAGATATTAAAAATACTACTTTAAAGCTTAATTGTTTATTCGATTTCAAGGAAATTGAACTTCTTCACAACCACTGATATATTAGCAGAGGATGAACTAAAAAAACGTCTAAACATGTTGTAATTAAAAATATCTTGGAATTACTTTTCATTTTTAGCAAAGTAATATTGTTGGCAGTTCTTTGATCTTAAAGCTATTTATAAAAGTATATTAAAAGTAGAAATCTTATATAACTAAACTGACTTCTATTACGTCGATAAGTTACGATAAATTAGAATGAGCGAAACCAAACCAAATTACCTCGGAATATAGTCTAAAAATTGTCAGTTTAGTCCTTAATATTATTATTAACATTTCTTAATTACTAGAATGCCCTATTACATCAGAAATATATTTAAAATATTACAAATTTGGACATATTTTATAAATGTTGCATTTTTTTTTTTTTTTGACGTGGATATGTCTTTTGGCTTGGGGGTCTGTACTTTTTTGGTGTAACGTTTTTCTCACATTCAAAAATGTAGCTTTGTTGGTATTGCTCCAATAAAAAATTTTGCGATAGTTTCCTTATCAGAAATGTAATGGAGTATTTGGTTATATAACATTTGTCGCTAGAACTTACTGTTTAGGAGCTATATTGGTTTGAATTGCATACATTTTATATGTTTTCTGGCTTTTTTTTCTCACGTTCTTGCTTAGTAGGTGTTGCTCGGATTGAAAATATGACGACAGGTCCCTTGTTAGAAATCTAATGTAAAATATATTTTGTTTTAAAACATTTGTCGCTAGAACCTGCTGTTTAGGAGCTGTATTGGTTTGAATAAAAAAACTCATGTTTGAAACCGTCATTTTCCCTCAACTTTATGTATTTCGAATAATCATTAATTGTTAATTTAATGTAATTAAATTAATTTCATCCTTTTAATTCTAAAATGTAAATTGGGAAAATCAGAAGATTATAGATTGACGTATCCATGATCTATTATTTTTTCCAGTCATGAAAAAATTTAGTTTTTTTTTTTTTTTTCTGTGCTGTCCTATAAATAAGTTCTTTATAATAATCAATCAATACAATCAATCAATTGTTTCGATAAAGGAGATTTAATTTAAGTTTTTCATTTTTTAAAAGCCACAACTCCTCATTATTCTTTATTCATTAGTACATGTTTCAGAGCTCATTTGCTCCATCTTAAGGTTTTACAATCATCTATATTCTATTTACAATTCTATACTATTGCTTTTACTATAATATTTAACAATATTTGAATTGTTACCTTACAACTGTGATAATCTCACATGGTCACATTTATTCACACTGGCACTCTACTGGGCAATGTTCAATCATTGTTTTGTTTATTATTTTTTTTTTTACTTATACATTATTGCCCAGTTATACTTATACATTTATTATTGAACATTGCCCAGTAGGGTATCAGGGTGAATAAATGTGAACATGTGAGAATATCACAGTTGTAAGGTAAAAATTCAAATATTGTTAAATATTATAGTAAAAGCAATAGTATAAAATTATAAATAGAATATATATGATTGTAGAACCTGAAGATGGAGCGAATGAGCTCTGAAACATGTACTAATGAATAAAGAATAATGAGGAGTTATGCCTTTTAAAAAATGAAAAACATAATAATAATGTTTTGTACTAAAAATTATTTTGAAAAATTGAGTATTTAAGGAACTTTATATACTCCCATTCCAGAGTTGTTTAATGAAAACTATACTTTATGACAGCACTATATTTAGAACCATTTGGATATTGTTGAACTATCTGAACATCATACAAGAATCCCATCCTCATTTGATCCTACCGCTTAGGTTCACGAATGGAGAAATTTTAGTAAAATACATTAAGTACTCTTTATTCATTTTGACATAGATATATCTTTTGACTGGGGGTCTATTTTTGATGTTGTCGTAAGCGACGAGCAGTTACTTGTCTTTTAAGTCTCGTATGTGGATTCCCAGTCAGACGTTTGTCCTGATGTAGTCCTAGGTAGCGGATCTGTTCAACGGAGATCAGAAGAATATTATCGAAGGATACTATGGAGCAGGAAGTCGTACATTTTTTTTTAAGCAATTATAAACAACAATTTGATAGATTTAAATTTCTTGCGTTGAAAATGTTAAGTTATAGTTAAGTAGTTATATTTTCAGCCTAACAAAATTTAAGGTTACCCAGACATTGAGGAATAAGACATTGAAAAAGTTTAATTCTATGTCTTTAGCTCAAGCAATGCCCGTAAAGGCAGTTATAATTCAGTCGGTTACAACACTATACTTACAGGTCTATTCGTATCTCACGTTGTATACCGTATCAAAGCTGAGAATCAATATTTTATTTATGAGGAATTTTTAATTTTTAACTTTTGAAGGCCATCGCATTTACATGCACTTTATTCACATTAATTGCAGCTGACGTCCTTGCATTTTATATGCATCTCTAAACTCGTATTTTTGTCTGGAGAATTAACGGAAATTTACAGATTACAACTCCAGGTAGTTCCAAATTCTAATAGTGGCTACTATTGTATCATTAATTAATCATGATTTCTAAATATTTTTCTTAATTTGCGATGTAATATATAATCTCGGGATCGAATGAATTATAGTTAAATTAAAAATTATGAATTTTTGGGATACATTACTATGAGTCCTCTTGTGGTCACCACACAATTTTCATTATATAAGTTATCATTTACAAATAACCTCTTTTACCTATTTAATAATTTTATAACCTACTTGCATCTCCCGTCACGGCTTCGCCTGCTCTTAATTAGTAGATGACTCGTGTTGTAGCAAGCAATTATTTCAATCATGCATTCTTTCCTGGATGATATTTTTACGTATAGCAGTAATTTTTGACCTTATTAAATTTGTACTGATTACCTAGTTGAAGATTACGTAAAAGTATAACTAGACATCCAATTTTTAATTTTAATCTATGAAAAGGTAATCCGAATGGATAGAGACTGTTAAGAAACTCTTGCTAATGATTGAATGCGTATTCAGTGCTTACAACAAAAGTCCCTAGAATCATATTTTTACTCACAATATTAAAAAACAAAGGATCGACATTGTGATTTGGTAATAATATAAATTTATTTGGCACAACTCCTGATTTATTTATTTAGCTTGTTTCACTAACTCTTATTCTACTGAACAGTCTGTTCATAACTCTTCTCTCAATAGACTAAGAGTTAATATAGACTTTAAAAGATAGATAATGTGCATAAACCACAGCAAATGAGAAACCTGAAGATGGCTCTGAAGTTCCGAAACATGTAGTGAAACAAGCTAAATAAATAAATTAGGAGTTGTGCCAAAACAATTTATATTAAAGAACCAAATCTCCTTCTACATAAATTTTATTTTAATTTGGTAATCATTTTTATTCAGCGTGAATAAGTTTATTGATTACATCTGGATGGTTTTTAATTTTAAACCATACGTATATGGTAATATTTTTATGTATATGACAGTTTGGCACACCCCGTTTCTACCACTCAACACTGCATATTTATTTTTTTATTACTGCTAGACCTTCTTTGAACTATGGAAATTCTGTAGTGAAAATTAGGTACAGGTGGGTTCAGTATTTTTATCATTCTAAACTCTATTGCGGAAAAGCGAACATATCGTTCGAAAGTTCAATAGGATCCTCGTGTTGCACCGCATACTTAAATCTTTTAAAATAGTTTTATAGAATATAAGTAAATTTGATCATCAAATTTATGCTCTATATAACACTGTACCTTTCTAATCTCTCATGTTGAATGGCGCTCGCCATCTATTGGTCAATTTTCAAACTTCAATGTTATCCGCATGCTAATGTTTTTTTAATTACAAGTTAATTAAAAAAATTAAAGCAATTATTTTATTATTGCAAAACCTTCCTGGAACTATAATGAGGATGTGGTTAAAATTTGATACGGATTAGTTCCATAGTTTTCGTGGTTAGCGATCACAAAAGAAAAATGACTTGGTTTTTTATATAATAGTATGGATATAGATTTACATATGGTGTACTCATCTAAGTGTCAGGGCAAAGCCGGGTTCTCTGTGCTACCTCCCTATCCATGATCTTCTATTTACTCAGTGACGTCTTGCCTCTTTAGCTAGACTATTCCTCGCCTCTTGGTCATCAGCCATCTCGACTTCACTCCTCTACTTAAAAAAAAATAAAATAAAATAAAAACAATTATTTTTTCACGCTACATACCCATCTCTCCCCTCCTTCGTACTTGCTTACAAAATGTTTAGAAGTTAATATTTTCTTTTTTTATTTTGAGGGGAGTAAAATCAATATTTCTTTATATCTGTCAACCTATCCAGCTAGTCCAATAATTATTTGTTCTGTGGTTCAATCTATTTTTTTTTTCTATCTCATTTATATTACAATTGGTTTTAATTATGATCAACTTTAAAATTCACTGTCTTTTACAGAATATAATTTAGGAAAATATGCGCCATACATAAATATAATGAAATAATATTGAGAATAATGAAAAAAAAAAAAAAAAAAAAAAAAAAAAAAACGAAACGGAATCGACATTAAGACTTTAGTGATGTAGCATAGTACTATTTGTTTTTATTTCCTTCCTGCATTTCTTTAAGAAAGCCGGTTCAGAATTCGTTCTAGGAATAAATAATACCGAAGGAGTGATCATTGAGGGACCCTCCTTGCATTTAAAAACAAGCACACTTTCTATGTAAGATGTATACATGCATATCGTGTATGTACTTGACACATATCGTGATGAGACTGTATTGAATCTTTATTATGAATAACTTCCTGTTAGGTATTCTCTGCCTATATGCTCCTAGGTTTTAAATTTGCAAATTGCATTTTTTTTTTTTTAAATAAAAGCTGTTATTCTTGAAATATAAATTGGTTGACTATTTAAAAAACCGTCTAAAAAAATAATCCATATTTGAGTTTAAAAAGCGAATAAAAACAATAATAATTCAAGAATGGCCAAGATATCGGCCGTCCAAAATCGTCAATCCTGGCAGATCTGAAACCGGTATCCTTCAAAGGGCTTCGATGAGAAGGGATTGATAGGGTCGAAAGACTATTCCAACTTCCTGACGAATATGTTAAAAAATTACCAAAAGAACCAAAATACAAAGGATTAAACAGGGAGAGGGAGTGTCCTTTTCAAGAATGAAAATATTTGATTAATTTTCATAAAGGGCAACAATGGCGGAATATCCTGCGATCGTTAAAAATCGTTAGATTCTGGCAAATCTCAGAACAGTTTCCTTGAGTGTCCTGTAATAATTAAACGGGAAGAGAGAATGCCCTTTTAAATATTAAAAGAATTTAATCAATTTTCAAAACCACAAAAACTGATTTGTCGGGAAGGAGTGGCCAAGGATATCCATCGACCGTCAAAAATTGACTGATCTTGGTAGATCTCTAATCCGTATTCTTCAGTGGCTTTGGTAATAATGTAAGAAATTATAATTTGTTCCACGAACTCTTATTTAAGAAGATAAAGACTCCCAGGACTCTGGGTTTCATTCATTGATTAATGGAATCGAAACAGTTACTAAAACGTTTCACTTAACATTGTAGATGCACACATATTTCTCTGAATTGGTTTTAATTGAGTATTAAAGCTCGAAAATCAATATGGACATGTAATAGAATGTAACATATAATCTTTGTTCTGGAACTACTAGGATAACTATTTGCTTAATCTTCAGTTTCCTGACGATCAGGTGCAAAGTGATAATTATATTGTAATTTATAATGTTCTAAGGAAGCAGGGAATGTTCTAGGCAACGAAAGTATGGTATACTGAAGAATGATGAAAGGAGATTAGTAAGACCGGGAAGGAAGACAAGAGCTTTTTCTCGTGGACGATATATGACCTAGCTATTATAAAGTCAATAAATGAAAATAAATATTCAGGTTTTATTTGAAAAAAAAAAAAAATTCTTACAAGAGACCTCTAAGTTTATTTTTTTTTCTTACATTCCACATAAAAAAAAAAAAAAAAAAAAAAAAAAATGATAATAATAAGTACAACATATTCGAATACTATTTTTACCTCAATACTTTTCCTATAAGATATTCCTATTTTCTAAGCTGTTGTCTTGGTCTTCCATAATATTATATATATTGTCTGGATATTTTTGTTTCTGGAATTCTCAGCTGTTTAGATTACTATGATTCTAATGAGACGTCAGCTAAATTAGATATCTACGCCTTCTCATAATTATCATTTCCTTTTGCGCGCCACACACAATACATAAATACACATCTTAAGATTTTTTTCCTGCTGAGCTTACAAAAAAAATATACACTGTGTGTATATATATTTATGGCATGTAGGCATTCTGGAGAAATGTTATTTTATAATATTTTTAACACCCTCTCTGTTTAACAAAATTTTATCACATCAAATAATTGTATATTTCCTACTCACCCTGAGATAATGATATAAGTTACAGCAAAATAAATACAAAAACGAAATTAAAATTATATTGTGAACATTCATATTTCCTTGTGATAAATATTTTCCTTTGTCACTAATAACTTAAAATTGTAATGCTGATGCGACGTTAAATAAAGATTAAAAAAAAAATAATATATATATATATATATATATATATATTCTTCTTCTTCTATAAGACTGCTAGATTAAATGCCGGATAAGTAGAGGAAGAGACGGGATTTAAAGCAACTGATAGCAAAGGAATAGCGAATGTTGGAAGGGGGGGAGGGAGGAGTTCCAGAAATCCAATGGCAATAAAAGAGCGATTGATTAATGCTGTTTTGAAAGGAGCTTGGTAAAGGTAAGAAGGACAGGATCTGGTTTCGGGGATTTCAATGACGGCTATTGTTAATACTTTGACAATGAAGGAAGGTGACAGAGGGGAAAGAGATTTGTAAAGGAATGAACCAAAGAAGTAATGTCGTCGGAAGGAGAGGAACAACCATCTTAATTTGGTGCAGTGGTGATAAAAATCTTTGGGAACAGTTCATCATTTTCTACAACCTTGCATCCTGAGATTCATAGAGCTATTGATATTATATCCATCCATATGAATCCTTCAATATCATTATTATGAGGTTTGATTTCACAGAGTTATATGTGGGTATCTACTTTATTTCTGCTTCATATATCGTTATCCTCGTGAAACAGCCTTTCTGTTTTTGGGAGTCAATAACATTTAAGGTATAACAACTATGCCACTCTTAAGTTTGAAAATGTTAGTAACATATTTCTGAAAGATGTTATTATTCTTGGAAAAATTTTTCGGTAGATATTTTTGCTAAAGATTCAGTTTTTCAAAAGCGAGTATTAGATACTTTATTCAGTACTTACATACCAAAGGTTTTATCGAAGTTAGAATTAGAATTTACTTGTGGGTAAATAAGAAACAAATCAATCTAATATAATAGTTACGTTATACCCTACAGTACCATATATAATTAAAACTCAGCAAACAAATATTCCTTATATGATTGTTCCTCAAGTAATTATGTTTATTTTTACTAACAGCAGGTCCAATGTTCTAACTTTTTATCGGCTAAAATTGCGTCATTTTGTTTAAATCATCAATATTTAAGCATTGAAATCGATAAACTGTACTGTTATGAACTCACACACTTAATAAAGATTATCTAATTTATAATATAAAGTTGATTGATAATACATACATACATAAGTGGCGCAACAATTCATTGCTGAATCAGTGCCCTCTCCAAAAGTTTTCGCTATTCATCCCTATTCTGTGCAGCAGCCATCCAGTCTGGTGTTCTAAGGATGTTCCTGGCATCTGCACGGACGCTATCCATCCATCTCATTTTGGGTCGTCCGACCCTTCTAGTTTGATGAATAGCCTCGATAGTTAATTTTTTTGAAATTTCGTTCTCATTCATCCTGGCGATGTGCCCTGCCCACCTGAGCCTCCTCACACTGATCCACCTAGCTATGTCTGTGTCCTTGAAGAGTGCGTAGATTTCTTGGTTTTTTCTTCTTCTCCAGACATCACCCTCCCGGATCGGACCAAAATTCTTCTCAGGATTATTCTCTCAAAGATAAGCAGCCTATTTTCATCAGCCTTAGTCATGCTTCAGATCCATATATCAGGACCGGACGTACAAGGACTTTGTGTAGCCTTACTTTGGTCTTGTTGGTTAAAAACCTACTTTTAAATTGCTTATCGAGGCCAAAATAACACCTGTTTGCTGCTGCGATCCGACATCCTTAGTCACATCGTTTTCTGAATTAAACTCCGACCCCAAGTATACATAGTGGTGAACCCTCTCAAACTTGTATTTTTCAACCTCAATATGTTCTTCCCGGAAAAGCTCCGGTCCAGCTATCATATATTTAGTTTTTCCTTAATTACCAGACCAAACTTCTTAGCTGCCTTTTCTAGCTGGAGGAATGCGTCTTTCAATGCTGATTGAGATCTGGCAACGATATCGAGATCGTCAGCGTATCCTAATATCTGCACACTTCTATCATAACATTGTGTCCGATGTTTGTATCCCAGATTCCCTTACTGCTCTTTCTTCAGCCAGATTAAAAAGCAAGCAGGGAAGCGCATCTCCTTGCCTTACTCCAGTACTTTCTTCTTCTTACATGTCTGATCCAATCTGCTCCATGCATTTTGTATTTTCCATTGTTATTTTGGCAAGCCGGATAAGTTTGGCGGGTATATTTAGGTCATATAAAGCTTGATACAGTTCTCGTCGATCAACACTGTCAGGCCGACTTAAAGTCAAACAGGTGATGTGTCGTGATTCCATACTCGCGTGCCTTTTCAAGAATCAATCTAAGAGGGAAGATCTGGTCAGTGGTGGATCGTCCTTTCCTGAAGCCAGGCTGGTATTTCCCGAGTACTCTTTCTGCATGAGGGACAAGTCAGCAAAAGATGATATTAGAAAGGACCTTGTAAGCACAGGGCAGTAGCGTGATGCCCCTGTAATTATTACAATCAGCCTGGTCTCTTTTGGATGGGGACTATTACTCCTCGTTTCCATGCTTTCGGTAGGTTCTCTTCCTCCCGTATTAAAAGTATTATTTCGTGGAGGGCTTTTTTTAGACCTTCGCCACTGTACTTAAGGAGTTCTGCCTGAATTCGATCAAATCCCGGGGCTTTATGATTTTTTAATTTCATTATTGCCTCATCCACCTCTTCATCGTCAGGCAGCTGTTCATCCCTCCCATCATCTCTCCCACACTCATTCTCATCTTCAGAATTATGTTTATTATTGGTTCCTTTGTTGAGGAGTTCCCCGAAGTGTTGCTTCCATCTGTGTAGGACAGCATTCTTTTCAGTTAAGAGCATACCATCTTCCCCTTTACACGATTTTGTTCTCGGTTTAAAGGCCGCTCTTCCTTCATTTACTCGCTGGAAGAACAAGCGTGTATCATTAGATGCTCTAAGACGCTCTATATTCTCCATCTTCTTGCTCTCCCAGGCCCTCTTTTTCCTTTGAATAATCCTCCTTTAAGTCCTTCTGCACTCTTTGTATGTTTCACAAGACTGTCTGGTGCGTCTCTGGATCATCTATCTATACGATTCATTTTTCACAGATGTTACTTGGCAGCATTCTTCATCAAACCAGTCCGTATTTGATTCTCTTGGTTCAAGGCCTAGTATTTCTTGAGTAGTGTTGTTTATAGCATGCGATCATGCTTCCTACCTGTCGTCTATGCTGTCACCGCCGTTACTGAGTGCATTCATCAGGTTCGTATCCAACTTGACTTGATATGCATCTCGTATCTCAGATTCCTTTAACTTATCGGTGTTGTAAAGTCCTCGGTTTTTTGTTCTTTTTATTTTTACTGTCGAAATTCTGGCTCTGATCTTTGCCACACTCATATAATGATATGAATCAGCATTCGCTCCTCTGTAGGTCCGTAAGTCAATCAAATCTGACTTGTGGCTCGCGCTTATTAGAAGGTGGTCAATTTGGCTCGTGGTCCTTCCACCGGGCGATTCCACGTGGCCTGATGGATCCTTTTCTTCTAGAAAAAGGTGCCGCCAATTACTAGTCCCTTCGAGGCTGCAAAATTAACAAGCCTATGGCCATTGTCATTGGACAACTCATGCATGCTGAAGGACCCTATGGTTGTTTATATGCCTGCTCCCGACCTACTTGTGCAATCAAATCACTAAGGAGGATCTTTACATCATTTCTTGGACATTCATCTAGGGTTTTATCCAGATCGTCATAAAACAAATTCTTGTCATCTTCACTGGACACTTCGGTGGGTGCATGATAGCTAATTAGGCTATAGTAGAAGAATTTACCCTTAATTCTTATTCTGCATATCCTTTGGTTTACGGGAGTAAAATCAATAACAAGTTGGCGTCCTAATCTGTTCAGGGATAGAACGTTCCAAAAAGCCAGTTTTAAGTCATACTGACGGTTTCTGGTTCGTCTCCAAATAGACAGTCCGGCTTCTTTTCTTTTTGGAGATTTTGTGATAAATAAAGTTTAGAGGGAGTCAGTTATCAGCCCACTGCCCCCGAGCCAGGTGGGGGGGGGGCTGCCTCCTTGAAGCATCCTGGCATGCTCTCCCATCCGGGGCGGCTTTCTAGAGGAGGTGATCCTAGAGTGTGTACTGTATGTGACCTTTGTCTGTAGTGTGTGGATGATTGTAGTGTGCTGTATACAGTGTACTGTGTGTGAATGTCAGTGTAAGTGTTCTCCCAACCTGGAGGGTCAGCGGCTGATTGCAGTGTAACGACTGGGCGATGGGGTCACCACATTCCTAGGCCTGATTGATAATAAAAAATTATAACATTTATTTTTAAAGAAAGTAATCAGTATTTCTTAATGTTCATTTATAGATTGATCTTTAAGACAGGTTAATCCATCTAATCGAATTATACAAAATGATAACTTGTTTGTTTATTCAGAGATACTGATTTCTGTTTCATTCATTTATTATTTATAGGAAAACACACACAGAGTTATATATATATATATATATATATATATATATATATATATATATATATATATATATATATATATATATATATATATTCATATATGTTATAAAATTATATCCTACGACTTAGATGGGATAATAACATTTTCACTGATACATTATAGAAAAAGAATCAGTAATAGTTTTTAGCCATAGTAGTTTCAAGAATAAAAACTCTAGAAATAAATAAAGAAGAAACTAATTACTGTTGGATTAGTATTCATTTACTAATAAATGTAGTAATTACCTTAAAAATGTGTAGTATTTTTCAATTCATAGTCCTTTGAAATGTCTCAATTCTTTCCATCATCTATGTAACGAATAAATGGATCTCATGTAATCAATCTTTACACCACTCAGAATGACAGAGTTCTTTGAAGGTTGAAATTTCCATGTAATAGATCCAAAATTAAGATTATTCTAATTTTCAATAAGTTGATTTTAAAGGACATATTACATACGTTATAATTAATATATTATTTTAATTTGTTATGGCTATCACCAGGTAGTTCTTTGACTGTTATCATTAGGGATCAGACTCGTATGTATTTACATATTTTTTTCTAGGCAATTTTCAGACGTTTTTCAACTAGAAGACTTTTATTTCACATATTTGGATGTTATTGCATATTTATACATACTTGATCGAAATAAATACATATTTCCACACATTTAATCAAAATAAGTACATATTTCCACATATTTTTCATTTTTGGCATATTTTCATAATTTGGAGGTGGTTGACAGGGACTATGAACCACAGACTGTATGGCTGTGAATCACAGTGGGTATAATAATAGTTCAGTAAAATAGGCTCCAAAAGGACGTTTTCTAGAATAACTGCCGATCTTTTATTCTTAGCGAATCTTCCTGTTTTTTGGGGTGCTGAATCCGAATCTGAACTTACCTACCACGGCAGCGATCGGCTGATTATTCAAAATCGCTAAAAACGCCCAAAATACCGGTTAATTTCGTTTTTACCTGTAACACGAAAACGAAGCTTTTTTCGAAAAAAAAATCTGCTAATATTACATATTGCTGGAACCAGAACCTACGAAATGAATAAACAACTCCAAAATCGGACCATTTTTCGCGAAGTTATCGTCTTGGGAAAAATTGTAGAAATTCGTCCGATCCCAAATTTCTTTTTTTTTTTATATCTCAAAGCTGGTTAAATTTACTATTAGATCCTATATATTTATATTCAATCTCGTGAAACACCCACGCTAGCAAGTTAAATGTGTGTGTTTTGACAATTATGACTAGTGGCTTGGGTGTTTCATGGAATTTAATATAAATTACATATATATGACCAAATTGTAAATTTAATCAACTTTGAGATGAAAGAGAGAAATTTGATATCGGACTAATAGTTTTGGAGTTATAGTGAAAAATATCCTTAAAAAACGTGATTCACAAAAGAACGGGAATTCTAGCGTTCTGGTATGTGTATTTTTTAAGACCTAATTTAAACTTGATATATGACGCCTAATAGTATATTTAGAAGAAAAAAGCAATTTAATTTTAGGTCTGACTAATAGTTTTGGAGATATAGCCTAAAGAGTACGACAGATCATCGTCGCTTCACGTTCCAGCATTTGAAATTCCATGTGGTTGCAAACAATTTTGCAGAGAGAAGTTTTCAAAATTGAAAATTTAACACATTTTTTATTATTATATACTGTAACAATTTTCTTTTGTAGTATCAATCATTATAACTTGTAAATAAATGCTTTTGTTCCTATATTATAAATTGTAAAAGTGTTCTTTTATTGATTGAGGTGGCAGGATAATGTGGAGGCCGACCTGAAAAATCTAGGAATAAGAGGATGGCGAAGAAAAGCTATGGATAAACTCCAATGGTCATCTCTTCTGCGTGAGGCCAAGGCCCATCTAGGGCTGTAGAGCCAAGCAATAAATAAATAAATAAAAAATAAAAAGTGTTTTTTTGTTGTATATATCATTATAACTTGAGAAAAAAAAAAAAAAAAATTCATTTTCATAAAATATTTTAAGGAAATCACATATTTGCCACATATTCAACGAAAATAAATGCATATTTTAATTAAATATTTGGCATTTTTGAATACATAAAAATCCGATCCTATTTATCATCAAACCAAAATAGATAAGTTACAGTGTGATGAATACATATTTTCGAATTCGATTAATTTAATTTATAATTAATTAATATATCTTCACAGTAGCTTTATATTATTTTTATTAATTACATTATTAAAAAAAGATTTAACTTTTTCGCCTATGTCTTTTGTGTATTTTCTTCTTTCTTCACTATAAAATATGTTCTTAATGATGTCTGTCCTGGATTTAGGAGGTTAGTCATTGGTAATTATCTGAAAAATCACAAACCGTGCATGTATAATTTCAAAAATAATAGAATAGAATAGAAAAACAAATTTTATTCTGGAACAAAGTCCCTTAAAAATAATAGTTACATGACAGAACTTAAGTTATATGTCCTAGAGGTGATAAATTAGATAATAAAATAAAATAATTAAAAGTAAATACTATTTTACAGTAAAATAAGTAATAAAATGAAACAAAAATCTATACGCATATATAAACACATACACGCTGCATACATACATAAACTATATTTACAATCAGTAAAAGAAAAAATATATATATAGAAATTGATTAAACAATATATTTTTGATGTTGAATCTAGTAAAGGATGAAGAAAATAAAATGATAAAAAAAGAGTAAAAATAAAAATTATTTCAATGATAGACAAAACATTATCTATATGAAGATTGTTTAAACAGACTAAACTTTAATATCTGATATCCTTGGGTGAAATTTATTAAAGCATCTACATAATTAGATAGCATCCGACTGGAGGGAGGAAAGGTGGCGGAAGAGGAGTGTTTTAAAAGTTCCCAGGGAGGATGCATTACGAATAGAAGGAGGAAGAGAATTCCAAAGAATAGCGGAGCGGGCAAGAAAGGAACGTTGGAAAGCAGTAGTTCTGTAGGATGGGGTGTAGAGATCGGAGAGACGAGATGCAATGATTGGATTGAGGACTTGAAATGTAGGATACTGTGAATAGACGGAGGGTTATGTGTGTTAATAACTTGGAAGAGGAATGAACCAAGGAAGTAATCTCTACGGAAGGAAGGCGAAAGCCAATTTAACTCGGTGTAAAGATGGGACACATGAGAGCGTCCCGAGGTTCCAAAAAAAAATCTTATGAAACAGTTCATGATTCGCTTTAGTCTATCTTCAAGAACCAACGAGAGTCCACTATAAATCACACATCCATAGTCAAATTGGGGGAATATGACGGAGGATACTAGGAGTTTACGTGTGGATGGAGGAAGTAGGTGTCGGGAACGGTGGAATAATTTTAGGATGCCAATCGATCGTCGGAAGATTTGAGCAATGTGGGGTTTCCAGGAAAGGGTTTGATCGATTGTTAAACCTAGGTTTTTAACAGAGGAGAGGAAAGCTATAGGGTGACCATTCAGGAATAAAGTAGGGAAGTTGGTACTCGATTTACTCGAGTTTTAGCTGCATTTAAAGTCAATTTATTCAGGAATGCCCAGGCACAGATTTCATCCAGGTCTTGCTGAATTTTGGAAAATGCAGTTGATAACTTGGCTGGAGGAAAGGAAAGATAAATTTGAGAATCATCGGCGTAAAGGTGGTAGGAACAATTATGAATGGAGTTAGGAAGATCATTTATATAGGAATCAAACAAGAGAGGAGAAATGCTGGATCCTTGAGCTACGCCTAATCGAAAAGTGAGGAAAAGAGGATGAACCTTGGTTGGGAATGGTAACTGATTGAGAACAGTGGGAAAGGAATGAATGAAACCACATGAGAGCGCTATTGGAGAAGTTTAGAGATTTCAGTTTGGAAAAGAGTATGGTCTAAGTTTGAAAAGTGTTATCTAAGGAATCGAAGGCCTTGGAAAAGTCTAGGAGTATGAGGATGGTTAATTCTTTTTTATCCATTGCAGCCTGGATGTCACTGATGATTTTGGTGAGAGCGGATTGAGTAGAATGGGCGGGGCGGAAACCGGATTGGAACGGGTCAAGTAAATTGGAATCTTCGAGGTAATTGGAGATCTGGGATTGCACTAATCTTTCTAGGGGCCTAGAGAGGTTAGAAAGTATGGAGATAGGTCAGTAATCTTTTGAGGTTGTGGGATTTGGGTTCTTGACTATAGGGTGGATTAGGGCCTTTCCAAGAGAATTCTGGAGGGAAAAATTATATATGAAGAGGAGAACCGGTAGGATTTCAGGAAGGCGTAATTTTATCAATTTGAGAGGAATACCGTCTAATCCAGTTGAATTGGTTTGGGATTTCATTATGGAGGAAATAAGGTCTGTGGGAGAGATGTAAGGAAAATAAAAGTGATTATCATTGAATGCAGGAGGTAAAGGGGGCAACTTAGGGGATGGGTATGGTGTAGATGTAGAGGTAGAGACAAAATAGGAATTTAACTCGTTAGGTGTGACAGGAGGGACTCCCGAGGGAGAGGAACTAGGTGTATTTTGAACGAGAGAAAGTTTACGGAGGAGCTGCCATTTGGATTTGGGATCAGGGGCGGATGAGAAGGCTTCGTGGAAGTAAATGGATTTCGTTCGCCGGATGGTAGCTTGGGTTAATTTGCGGAGAACCTTAAAAGCACGGTAATCATCATCAAGTCTAGTGCGTCTAAAACGTCTTCGGGCGGCCTCACGTCTTCTTTGCAGGTCTTTTATTTCATGGTTCATCCACGGAGCAGGCCGGCGGCGACGAAAGGTACAGGTTTTGAGAGGAGCATGGGTATCAAGGATGGAAAGGACATTGTCAGTTAGTAATTCAACCATAGTGTCAATAGAGGAACAGGAGTAGATAGGATTCCAATCTAGGATTTCGAGGTCAGGTAAAATTTTGTCTCGCGTGAGGGATTCTAATTGCGGAAAGTAATTGTTTTGTGGAGGAACGATGGGATTGGGATATCGTAAGAAATTTGTATTAGGTCGTGAGAGGACAGAAACGTAACAGGCTGCTGACATGAGGAAAGGAGTTTTTTTGGGGAGTCTATGAAATGCAAGTCCAACCAGGTGTCGGACCCACGGGAGTGATGGATGGGTGGGGTTAAACGGAACAATATGTCATTTAAGAATCATATGTACTCCTATATTCAAATACAAAAGCATTGAGTATTGAAATAGTCTGCAATAATTTTTAATAATGCAAAATTGCATAATTCCTATCCTAAAGCTAATAAATATTTTTATTTTATTTCCAGAAATATTTGAAAACCTGATGAAGAGGAGTTTTCAATATGAAGACGTAATAAAGATATGGTTTGGTCCTCGGTTACTCGTCTTCCTTACCAATCCGCTAGATATAGAGGTAAGTGATGATAGATAATAATAAATAAATAAATAGAAATATTTTGCTGTTGGATTTATCTAACCTTTTTTTTTTTTTTTTTTTTTTTTTTTTTAAAAACAAAGCACTTTGTTGCAAAGTACAGTCGCACACCCGTCATCACTAGACCCAGTGTGTGGAAGATTGTCTTGATAAATTTGATAATAACTTGATTTAAAATATACATCACAGTACATGTACATTATAAATCAAATTATTTACTTTATAAATAAATGTTGTAACTAGGGGTAACTTGGACCCCGGGGCATACTTTTACGCGTAAATTACTAATCTTTACACATTACCGTAAAAAATAAATAAATAAATTTAAAAAACGTAAATAATGAAAAGAATAGGAATATTTTGTAAATAATGTTAATTATCCAACCGTTTTGAGCGGTAGTAAACATGTTGATGGTGGTCATGGTTTATAAACGATCTAATACGAGTATACTATTGTACAGAAAATTAAAAAATAAAATAAATTAAATGGAAAAACGTTACGCGTAAAGAATTGATGTAATTTACGTAGTTCATCTTTCATTTGGACCATAATATATTATATGTAAAACTTATTTTCAAACCAAATTTAAAAAATTTATTTTATATACATACAATCAAAATTTTGATTTAAAAAAAAAACAACTAAATTTCTGTAGTAGGGTACATCCAGAAAGTTATTAAAAATTTCCTTTGGTATCAAGTTTTCTTGGATCCGAATAAGAGTAAATCTTTCACAGCACATAATCTATATTAAAGTGTTTGCCTTCGTTACGACGTTAGTTTTCTAATTCTTCTCACATTACAATATTTTCTATGGTAGAATGTAAAGACTTGTAATTTATATATTTTAGTTTTATGTGTTCACTTGTTGTTTCTGTTTCTCATGTATGTCCGGGTCAGTCGTAAACATTTTCTATAGATTTACGACCATAGTCATATAATCTAAATCTCTAACATTCAAGACGTAAGCGGATAATTGTCAAAAACTATAATCTAAATATAGTCGAGCTTTTTATTTCATGTATATCGATTGAACTGATGAAAACAACCTGTTATGTTGTCATTTGTAGTCTGAAGGAACCGTTTTTTCCAGGTCCTCCTGTCTAGTACTGAACACATTGAAAAGTCTGTCGAATATGATTTCATGAAACCTTGGCTTGGAGATGGACTTCTCATTAGTTCAGGTAAATAAGAAAGAAATCCATTTTTTTTTTTTTTTTTTTTTTTTTTTTTTAATATGTATATTAACCATTTGATATTTGAAGGGAAAAAATGGTTGTCACATCGCAAGGTGATAGCTCAAACTTTTCACTTAAACGTTCTTCGTTCATTCTTGGGAAAATTCAACGAAAACGCTAAGAAATTAGTGAAATGTCTAGCTGAAGAAGCAGGAAATGAGTTCGACTGCAGGAGATACATGTGTAAATACACAGCCGAAACTCTTATAGGTACTTCTATGTTTCTTGTAAATGTATTCATTTATTTACTTATTATTATTTACACAATAATTTATAGCTACTATATATATTACACAGTTTAAAGTAATACATAGATTGTAACTGATACTAATGAAATTGTATGCAATGAAAATATTTACGTAATTTAAGATTGATCGTAAAAGAATATATAAGAGAGGAAATTAAAAACTGGATTTCAGACACTGTAATGGGAGCTGATAAAGACAGACTCGGATTCGAAAGCCCTGAGTACTCTAAAGCGACGACCAGGTAAAAAATCTAATTTTTTTTAAACAATATTATTATTTTTTAATAAATATAATAATATAATAAAATTATTTTATATTTTTAATTTAAATTAAAAAGATGCATAATCTCCGAATTCTTGAAAATCTAACAAATACATTTAGAGGAATTGAAGAGCGAGTACTCGACCCACCTCTGTACCCAAACATATTATTGATTCAGGTAATTCGAAATTTTGAAAAAGTAATCGATATTTCATGTTAAATGTAAAAATGTTGCAGGCTTTGCGAGCTGGTGCATCTTCGTCATACAAAACTTTACTTCAGATCTGAACTTTTATTCAACAGTACTAAGCATGGTTTCGCACATAAAAATTTTATTAAGACAGTTCACGACTTCTCAGCTAAAGTGAGTATTCAACAAACTGATGTTTCATAAAGCTATAATTGAATGGCTCCCCCGACAAACAAAATTTTTAGTAATCAGTGAAAGAAAATAATAATTTAAAGTTCTTGTTAGGTTTGTAAGTTAGATTTTTTTTTCACCTTGTAATTTGTTATATTTACATGTATAATAACATAATGGATTCTAATTTAGAATACATTAAAAAAACTTTAAAATTGTCACTTCAAAATTTTGTCGCTTAGAACGTTTTTCGGCAGACCCATTCAATTATACAATTATTGATAATACGAAATTTTCGAAACTTTAATATATGATTTTTTTAATTTCTGATCGCGTATGATTTTCACAGTTAAAATAATAAACAAAATATTAACAATAAACTTTTCCAGGTTCAACATTTGCTTTTTCTAATTTAAAAAAAAAAAGTTGAAAAATTTAAATATCGTTTCTCCATTGTCAAAAGCTGTTTATTAATTAATTTCATCCGAAGAAACTAACTCGGTCTTTTCAATGTACTCGTAATTTCAAATCCGCTGTTTGACAGCAACTCGAGAATTATAAACTATTGAATTATAGAAGGCCATTCGTATACAGGAGACGGTTTAAATGAAAGATGAGATGTTTCAATCTGTGTGGTGTAGTATTGCCATGAAAATTATCGGGGTAATGTGCCAGGAGAGGAAAGAGTGCTAGATTACAAATGCGTATTGAATAGTTACATAATGTGGTAACCACTTTAACACCGAGTTACGACATCCCCGTTTTGTTTCTATTTTTATAACCAGAAATAAAAGTGTTAAACCACACATGAATGTAAAGAATACTAATAATGGTAAATCATAATAATGAAAACTAAAAAAAAAAAAAAAAAAAAAAAAAGTATGTATAAAACTGAGAGTTGTTAGCCTCTTTTTTCTTTCAAGAAACGTCATTACCTTTACATTTCTTTGATGATAAAAGGAAATTAAAAATAGTTCTGAAAATTATTTGAATTGTTACAAAAACAATATTCAAAAATAATAGGCATATTAAATAAAAGGATATAATAATCAGTGAAAGAGTTACACTTTCAAGTAGCTGAATCATTTCCACCAGTTAAATAACCTAATATTAATTCAAAATGGCGAATGAACTTTTAATTAAAAAGATGATTATTATCTACAAATAATGATAGGTACAGAACTTCTATCTAATTAATGTGTATAGGTAATTAACTCTAACGTGAAATACTTAATTCCAAAGAGAACGAAATAAAATTTTTTTTTTTTTATTACTTTATCAGGGAAATTATAAACATAAAACAATAATAATAAAAATAATGTAAGTTTTTAAAACTGTTAGCACAGACATTATAGAACCAAATATTAAAAATTATGTAAAACTAACCCAAGTTATAATTTTAAAGATGCATAGGTATAACTGGATAGTTCAAAATTTTTTTGAGATAATTTTTTAAATCGACTTTTTAAAATATAAAAAAAAAAAACTTAATTTTCTCTGACTGAGAAAAACAATAGATCATGGGGTATGTCTATCCATAATTTATTGCTTTTATATCTAATGCTTCTGATGAGGAACTATGGTCAAGTTTTCGATTCGAGCTACACCAACAGAGCTAGAGTGTGTCAAAAAAGATCCAACACTAAAAAATGAAGGCAAAACGTTACTTTTTCTTCATCCAAACCAATAGAGTCCTAGCCAGAAATGTTAAATGACAAAAAGTATTTTCCATTAAATTTCTGACAAGATAACTGTTGTTAAGTTTTCGATCCGAGCAACACCAACAGATCTAGAGCGTGTTAAAATGTTACATAATTGGAGGTAAAAAAAACGTTACAACTTGACTTTTTTTATTCAAATCAATATAATTCCTAAACGGTAGGTTCTAGCGACAAATGTTATATAGCGAAGCATCTTCTTAATTAAATTTCTGACAAGAAAACTAATGTTAAATTTTCGATCAGAGCAACACCAGAAAGTTAGAACTTGTCAAAAAAGCCCCTAAACTTAAAAATTGGAGGTTTCAAACGTGAATTTTTTCATTTCAAGCAATATAGCTCCTAAACAGTAGGCCCTAGAAATCTATGTTACTAGCTAAAAGTGTTCTCCATTAAATTTCTGACATGGGAACTATCGTCAAATTTTCAATCAGAACATGGCAAATTGTTACATTTTTTAATGTGAAAAAAATGTTACACCAAAAAAGTATAGCCAAAAGAAATATCCACGTAAAAATAAGATTTTTCGACAATCCTTTATATATTTATAACTTACTTAAAAAGACAAAAGTTTTTTTTCTCTTTGGTTTCCTTATTTTATTTTGGGGTCAAGTTTAATTCAAACATGAAAAATTCAACAGGGAAGATAAAAAAGGTTATGGATTAAAATCCCAAAATGGTAGAACTTTATTCCTAAACAATTCTCCTTGTGCACTAAAAAACACACACAAATCAGGTAACTTTAATTATTTAGTCACTTCATAAGAAATCAAAACTCGTTTAGTTCTACCCTTTTTTAACAAGGTTAAACTTACAATATTATATATCCACAAGATTATAACAATGCTATTAAGAAAAAGGATTACTTTTAAATAATCTTTTGAATATACAGCTCAGAGGTAAAATTTTTTGCTCCTGGCAACTATAAATTTCCATTTTCCCATTTAAATTTTTCTTCTGCTGCTTAATAAAGATGCTTTTTATCGAGCCGAATCATAATTTAGAAGCAGTTGAATCCATTTTAGGGGAGGATAAATAGTATTTATTAAAATAAAATAAAAATAGTTTACTTTATTTGAATTATTAAAATTTATGATTATCATTATTTTAATTTAAATATATTTTAAACTTAGGAGAGAAAAAGAAATGTCCATAAGAGAAAAAAAAAAATCATCAAAAAACAAAGCTATTCAAGTTATGCTTTCTTGGAAAAAGTCATGGTACAATACGATTTAATGAAATAAATATTAGTGATTTTATAATTTTTATTTTGCTCTTTCTTATTATTATCTTGAGCGCTACAGTCATAGTTGGGCCTTGGCTTCACAAAGAATCGACAGCCAATCTTGTCTATCTTTGCCTTTCCTCTTCCAACCATTCACTCCCATTCTTTTCAGGTCATCCTGAATGCTGTCTAGCCACCTCAGCCTTGGTTTCCCTCTCATTCGTTCCTTCATCCTTTCAACATGTCCAAGCCACTTTAATCTTCCACTTTAATCACCAAACAGTTGTTTCAGTTCCATGTTTGATCTGACTCTTCAATTCCTGTGGTTATTCACCGGACCAAAGATCTTTCTGAGGACCTTTCTTTTCCAAAAGCTCAGTAACTTCTCATTAATTTGCTCTTTGAAAATTATAATTATGAACAGTTTTATTCGATGCATGATGACCATATCCAATGGTCACTAATTTTAACGTAGTAGTTGACATTATTCAGTTCTTATCAAAGGTGTTGTCAATTTTTATGCATTAACCAGTCTATTATCACAACTAAAATAACTCATAAATGTTTACCTTTCTTTCTCATAAACAATGCAGAGCAGTTTTGAATATAGCCTGGGTGGGTTGGTGTTTAAATTGTGTTGGACTCACGGAATGAACCTTACCACTCTGGCCAGAATAGCTGGTAACCTGTAAGATAACCAGTTCATTCAAGTCTAGTTGATGTACATAATTATCTTAAAACAAAATATATATATATATACTATATATATATATATATATATATATATAAGATTTTTGAAGAAAATATATGAATTAAAAACATTAAGAAAGTCCTATTTATCAATGAACACAAGTAGGTTTATGTTTAATTTTTAACAGAAAATCACATAAAAAAAAAATATTATGATATGTATTACAATCAATATTAAGTTATATTTTACAACTAATATTTTTTTTTTAAAGGTTATAAAATTTAAGAAAAGTCAGACAAAGGTACAGAAGCCTTCCTCTAAATTTGAGAACCTCAACTTCAAAAAAGGAGATAAATCTTTGAAACAATATGAAAAAAGTACAGGAATATCATATGGTCAATCTTCTGGGTTGAAAGATGACTTAGAGTTTGAAGCTTTAGGTAAATGGTTGATATAAAGTTGATATTATAGTGAATGTATTAAAACGAATTACTTTCTGATTATCTTAACCTTATGTTCAATTTAAGAAATAACTAGTAAAGCAATATCATTTAATGTCTGATTATTTTGCCTCGAGTAATAATGGAAGGTAATAGTACTTTTTTTAAATGTTTTAATGACAATGCTGGTAAAAAAAAGATTACTTTCTCCGACCTATTAAAAGATTTTTCATTTATATCTAGATTTATAACTTATACTTGTTTGTGAGTAACCTGGAAAAAAAAAGATACAAACAGTATGACAGATACAAATTAAGACCTTCCCTTAAAATTGATTTAAATTCTTAAGCTAAATGTTGTTTTAAAATTTTAAGCATTGGAATGGAGAAAATCTTATGGGACTAGAATTTTTTTATTTTCTTATATTTTTATTTTATTTTTTATTTATTTATTATTTTTTTTTAGTATTTCTAAAAATGAGATTAGTAGTAAGTAGTATCATTACATATTAAAATTAACATCCTCTTCTCTCTCTACTTAATTGTTTAACATATCTCCTAATTCGCTTGGACAATGACTTGCACGTTTGTTATTAATTTTCTCTATAGTCTGTCCTAATAACGACCATATCAATGCTGTGGGCATAAAAAATAAAGATTTTACATTTTTTTTTTTTTTTTTTTTCCATATTTATAATATATTTCGTTTCTAGTTATTATGTTTTTTTAATCTTTTCTATCTCTTTTCATTTTTTTTTAAAAACTATTATGTTTAATCTCTTTTCATTTTATTTTAAACTATTTCATTTATATTTCACCATTTTCCATATATTTTTAGTATTATTCCATTTAGGTTGAACCATTTTCCAAATTTATTTAAACTTTTTCTAAATGGAACTAGGCTCCTAAATTTTTATGGGAAATTGGAGGAAAAGTATTATAACCATCAAAACGTCATATTTTGACAATCCAGCATTTATTACATAACAGACAGTACAATAATGAAAAAATAAAATTAATCATTCATTATTATTATTTTTATTATACTGAGTGCTACAGACCTAGTCGGGCCTTGGCTTCACAAAAAAAGAGTAACAAAGATCAAGTAAATACAAGTCATGAACTTAAACACTGTACTCGTTCCCTACTGCCTTTGAATTTAATATTAATTAACTATTATTTATAATTACATATACTTTTTGTCAAGGATTTCCCATAACAATTTATGGTCTTAACTCAATAAGATTTTTATTGTATTTTATAAGAATAATGAATGATTTATATTATTTTTACATTATTAAACTGTTTGTCATCCAATAAATGCTGGATTGTCCTTTGATTATTCCTTTATAATATAATAATATTAAGACACATCACCTATTTATATTATAGATTTCAAGTCAGCATATGGGAGAATTGCAGATAACCAGAAAGCTAACACGGCTGGTTAAACTGACAATGAAAACTGTCTCATGCTCAGTTCGTATAAAAGGAGAGCTTTCAGGAGAGTTCAACGACTCAGGAGGAGTAAGGCAAAGAGATGCTCTCGCCTGCCTCCTCTTTAATATCGCCTTGGAGAAAGTAGTAAGGGACTTAGGTATACAGACCAGGGGCACCATATTTAACCGGCAAGTTCAACTTTTAGCCTATGCTGATGATATAGACATCGTAGGACGCTCCTTCCAGGTAGTCAAAGAAGCTTTCTTGGCACTGGTTGAATCAGCTGGAAGACTCGGGCTTAAAGTGAATGAATCAAAAACTAAATATATGGTGACGAGAGATAAACCAAACCCAAATGAAAGCGTTTCATTTGGAGAGTATACTTTTGAAAAGACAGTAGACTTTGTATACCTGGGATCAATGGTATCGCAGGATAATGATGGTGGAGCTGAGGTAAAAAGAAGAAGAATATCTGCTAACCGATGCTATTTTGGCCTACAAAAACTTATAATTGGACATACTCTCTCAAGACAGACAAAACTCCACCTTTATAAAACTACAATTCGTCCTGTTCTGATGTACGGTTCAGAAACCTGGACTCTGACAAACACAAGTGAACAGGACCTTCTGACTTTTGAAAGAAAGATCCTGCGAAGGATATTTGGTGGACTATGTGAAAATGGCGTAATGAGAGGACTTAAAAATCAAGAGATTTATAATAACTTTAATGAATTAAACATCGTCCAGGTCATTAAACTGGGCAGGTTGCGGTGGGCCGGACACTTGGCGCTAATGGATGGTGAAATGCCTAAAAAAATACTAACTGAGCCCCTCCATAGAGCCAGAAGAAGAGGAAGGCCAAAACTGAGATGGGCCGACGGAGTGGCGGCTGATGCAAATGAATTCCTGGGGGTCTAGAACTGGATGGGGGCAGCTGCCCAGGACCATGAAGATTGGCAGAGGCTGTTGATGGAGGCCAGGACAGTTGTATGTTGTAGCAAATTTGATTATTCCTTTACAAAAAGTTTAAATTAAATTAGAAAATGGTTCAATCAAAATGGAAAAATAATAAAGAGATATACGGAGAAGGGTGAAACATAAACGGAAAAGTTTATAATGGAAAAAATATTAAACATAATTGGAAAATGTTTAAATATGAATATGACAGATGAAAGATAAATGGTAAAGTCTAAATAAAAATTGAAAAAGATTAAATATAACTGGAAAATGTGGGAATGGATTAAATGTAACTAGAGAATGTAACAAGTTTAAGTAAACTTGGAAAAGGTATATACAAGTCACATAACTGATAGATATTTTTTCTGCTTATCTTATTTACTTAGGATACATACTTTTACAAATCATAAGTCAATTGATAAAATCTAATTATATTTTTAGAGTCTGTAACCATAATAGATTGAATTACTCATGCATTTCAAAGTGGAGAAGAGGGTGTGATGTTCCCTAGGACCATAATAAAGGGGGGAGGGTGTTAAAGTAGGAAATAATTATACTGAAAAAAAAGTTATTATGTAATGAAAAAATATTATTTTACAATAACTTCACTGTTATTAGAGATTAACAAAAAAATGTATACCCTGGATTTGATAATTTGGCATATCACTGCCCAAAACTACAATTATTTGGGAGAACCAGATCTTTAATTTTTTATAGTTTGAACTAAAATGGACCAAAGTAATTTAAATTCTGTCTCTATTATTTTTAGTAGCTGATCTATTATTATTATTTGTTTTCTTTTGTTCCCTCTTACAGTAACTACTAACAACTAATAAAAAGAGGGGTGTTACTTTAAATATATCGTGTATGCACCATGTATCTATCATATTTTTGTGTTTTTGAGATATTTATAAATAAAAATTATTTAAATAAATTAGAGCTGCTCTTGTTATGCTTGAATTTTCTGCTACAGAAAAAACTCATTTGATTCCATTTTTTTAAAATTAAGTCAAACAAAACCCATGAGTGAAAAGGTATGTCATGGACATGAGGCTAACTCTATTTCACTAAAAATTAGATTTTGCTAAATAGCAAGTAGAAATAAGCTATCAGTTATTTTACATTAATTTTTGATGTATATTTTGAATTGTAAAAAATTTAAAAATCACCTCATATTTTTTTATTTTAGGAAGCAGGAAAAGATATGCTTTCTTAGACACATTGTTAGAGAAAGAAGCAAATAATGAAGTATTTAACATTAAAGATGTTCAAGAACAAATTGATACACTTATGTTTGAGGTATTAATTTATGAAAATTTTTAAAATCCTTATACAATATTTGAAATATATATTTAAACTGAAAGAAGAGGCTGATAATTTATATTCTTCTAGTTCAAATGAAAAGTATAATCATCATATTAAACATTTATATTTTTGTTTAGGGACATGATACAACTGCTGGAGTTAGCAGCATGTTTCTTTGTTTAATGGCCACCAATCCTGATGTTCAGGTGAGTAGTTATATTTCCATGAATAATATGTTTTTTTAAATTGTATTTGAATTAATTATTCTGATCTTTTTATTTTTTTTCTTCGCCCCTTCTTTGGCCATTTGGCAACAGGAGTGTGTAGGGGGATAATTATTACCAATTAATTCCACTCTGCCTCTGACCGAATTCAAACTTACTATCTTTGACAAATCAGGTTCCAAGGGTAACACACTTTTTTGCAAATGCATTACCTCTGAACTACATCCTTCTATTCCTGGTCATAAAATAGTGGGGTGAAATACATAAAAAGATGAATATAAATTAAAAAAATATATATGACTTTATATGCCATAAGACTAGAGCATATAAAACCTTGAATTTTACACACTTGGAACCTAAAGAACAGCTGGATATTCAAGTTACTTAGAAAAGTTAAAATTTCTTTTAATGCTTCAAAGATCTTCGTTTTTCGAAAATACTATTCACAAAACTGTATACCTCTCAAAAACTTGAAAATTTAACCAGTTTTTGAATGGTAAGATCAAATTATGATTCAGTGTCGATTGCATGGAGAAATTTCCTTTTAAAACCGCAAAAACATAGTGTTTTCTTTTGGCATAAAAATCAGGTACTTGGGTAAATAAAACATTATGATAATAGCTTAATGAAAAGTTGTATTTTAAACAAACTAAACCCTTTATTGGAATAAAAAGCAAAGACAAAAAATTATTGTTTATTAAAAAATCACTGTGAATTAAGCGCCACCAGATCAAAGGAATCCATTATTTTATTACATTTAGTGCTCCTCCACATTATTTGATAGCAGTACCGAAATGGTTAAACCAATAATACCCCACATGGATAGGGAGAAATGGTGTGATACATTGACCAGCTAAGTCGCCTGACTTAACTGCAATGGACTTTTATAAGTGTGGCTATATAAAAAGCGAAGTGTATGCTACAGAAGTAACTAGAATTGAGGTTACATAAACAAGGATTGAGGAGGATTCAAATCATGGAGCGTCTGACATTAGGAGTAACTGTAGGGACTGAGATAAAGAGAGCAAGAAGATGCATTCAAAACAATGGTGGATATTTTAGAAATCTAATAAAATAACAGATGGATTCCTTTGTTCTGGCAGCGCTTAATTGACAGTTTTCCTTTAATTTCTAATCAACAATCATTTTTTTCTTTGATTTTTATTCCAGCAAAGAGTTTAGTTTGTTTAAAATAGAGATTTTCAATTAGCTATTATCATAATGTTTTATTTACTCAAGTACCTGATTTGTAAAGACACTGAATCATTAATTTGATCATACAATTCAAAAACTGGTTAAATTTGCACGTTTTTGTGAGATTTGCATCTAAAAAACAAAAACATGGTGATCATTGAAGTATTCTATCAAGTTAAAGATAAGCTGTTCTTCAAGTCTCAAATTTGTAAAATTTAATGTTTTGTATGCTCCAGTCTTATAGGGAATTTAATGCTAAATCCGAAAATGTGAAGAATATTTGAACAAAATGGAGATATTACAGTTTTTATTGCAAAAAATGTAGTTTCTTAAAAGAAAAAAAATCTTTGATATACCATGTATCTACAACTAATTGGAATAGAAAGGTGCGGTCAGTGGCATTTTTGGTCTAGTTTCACTCAATTTTTGTTTTCACACTATGAGGGAATAACCCTTTATATTTTCTTAAGAAGCATTTTACCCTAATTCATATGGATAAAACTGAATTTCAAGTACTGATTTTCTTTTCAAAGCAATAATTTTTAGATTTTATACTATTTATACAATGTTTCTCCTTAATTTCTTAGCATTTTTCAATTTAGCTATTATCATAATGTTTTATTTATTCAAGTACCTGATTTGTAAAGACACTGAATCATTAATTTAGCAGTATCACTTCATATATCTATCACATATATCTTCATATATTCGTATCACTTCATTAATTTAGAAGTATCACAGATCATATTGATAAAACACTTCTAATATTTATACTTGAAAAGAAATCCTGGCAAAGTAAGTATTTGCATGAACTGTCAATGGAGATATATTTACACTTTCATTAAAATAATTTATTTTTTAATGTATTAATATCAATCTCTTTTCTATAGGCTAAATGTGTTGAAGAATTAGATAAAATATTTGGTGATTCAGATCGTGATGTGACATTTGAGGATATCTATGAAATGAAATATCTGGAACGTTGCATAATGGAAACATTGAGAGTGTATTCGCCAGTCCCAGTAATAGCAAGAAATCTAAAGAAAGAATTAACAATAGGTATTGCAGAGAAATAACAGTACTCTTATCAAATTATTTATAAATTTTTGTATGAATGAACTAATGACAATGTCATTATTATGCTCAATCCCACAAGACAAAAGCTTCATGAAAAAATGTAGTATAAAACTGAATACATAGCAATTGTGCTAAAAAATGATTATACATATTGTTATTTAATTTTGTAATTTACTACCAGTGAAAGAAAACTAAAATTCAAGAAAAAACAAGGAAATATTAAAAGCTTGGCCCAATTTTTATTTCTGTCACAAAACTTTTCTACTATTCCTATACTACTGTATATAAACATTTCTTGACAATTATTCTACCCACAGTTATTTAAAAATGTGAAATGTGGGTGCTTATTTAAAACTATAGTTTTTTAAAATAAAGTATAGTGCATAGTGTATTTGGTCTAAAGAAGGACGAGTGCAGCATTAGATGATCAGGTAAACATCATGATTCTGTCAGGGCTGATCATGTGGATTTTGGATTTAATGGGGTGTGCGGATAGAAATAGTGATTGGTTTTGGTATCGAACTTTGCGGATTCACTAAGCTTCATATTATTTTAGTTAAATTATTACCATAGATTAGTCCTAAGAATGACATAGTCAATTAAAACCAAAATGACATTGTTATTCAATAGTTGTGAGAAAAAAAAAAAAAAAAAAAAAAAAAAAAGTTTGAAAGAAGTATTTATTTATAGATATGTACAAATGCCAAGAAAATTTTCATACAATATTTTTTTCAGTGACAAACAACATCACATTACCAGTAAGCACAACGGTTATTGTTGCAATTTTCAAGCTACATAGAAGGGAAGATCTTTACCCTAATCCTGAAAAATTCAACCCAGATAATTTTATCCGAGATAAAACTGCAGCAAGGAACTTTTATTCATTCATTCCTTTTTCTGCAGGACCAAGAAGTTGTGTTGGTAAGATTTACAGAGAAGCTATTCATTTTACTTTTCGCTTTTAAGAATAGAAATAATGATTAATCATAATTAAAATATGAGCATTAAAAAAAATATTTATATTACATTATTAAAAAATCATTTAAATTTTTTACTTATAAGTAGCTGAGATAGTATTATGATATCCAAAGATGTTTTAATATAAAATTACTGCAACTAACTTCCTGTATTTCATGTTTTAAAACTCATTTTCAGGAAGGAAATATGCTATATTGAAATTAAAAGTAGTTTTATCTACTATCTTAAGGAATTATCATATTACAACCTCATGTCCAATGGAAAGATGGAAATTACAAGCAGATATCACCCTTAAAAGAACAGATGGTTTTAAAATACAACTAACTCGAAGAAAGAGTAAATAAAAACTAATTTGGTACAAAACATTGTATTTAGACTTACAAATATACATAGGTATTTATTATTCTATCATGTTAACTAGTGAAATCATACCTACTAAAACCTATTGGATACTTTGGATATAAAACATCATGGAAATACATTTCTTAAACTCAACAGCTTGACAGGAATAACTTATCAGGTTAACCACTAGAAGGCGGCATGGGCATCGCAGTGGATACATATAAAGTTGAAATGTTACCAATAGTGATTTTGTCCTATACTGAATATCGATTATTCTGCCAAATTAGAATGTTCCCTATAACTTATTATAACAATATTTAAGGGCGACAGGTTAGGACCTATCTCCGTTGTCTTTTTTTAACGATACAACATATTTTTTTTATCAATTCTGTCATCCTTAATAATACCGAAATTTCTATAGCTCCGTCTATTAAATTCCTTGGCATTTGACATCTGTCTCAGCTCTTTTGTTCTTCAACATTATCTGTACGACTAAAAGTTCTGTATAAAGCTATCCTTTCTTCTTACAGCTCCGCTCTTTCGACACACTCCAAGATACCATAAATAAATTAAACAGACTTCAAATGACTGTGCGAAGACAGTCCCTATGGTATATCCAGCAACTAATTTTGCTGAACGATTTAATTTGGAAAACCCTTTGGAATACATAAAACGTTGTCACATCAAATTTTACTATATGCTTCTTACCTTGTTTAACTCTCTTATTTCTTCCTTGAATCCTTCTTGAAAGCCAACCTTTAGTTGTTCACTTTTATTTTATTTGCATACTTTTTATAATTTATTTATTTACTTTTATTATCTATATCATCCTCTTATTATTTTATTTATTTATTTTATTTTTTTGCTTTTGTAGCTGCCTTAATTTCAGCTTAACATCTCCACTGAAAGTCTCTGTAAAATGTATTACTAATGTTTTACTAGCCTTCAGTAATATCTAAACAACAAAGGATGACGATTTGTCATCCTTTGTCAACTATTTTTAGCTGAACTATGTTTTAATGTTATAATAGATTAATGTACTCTGTTTTAAAAAGAAAAATGCAATGAAGTAAAAAGAAATAAATGTGGTTGGTTTAGGAATACCAATGATGGTTCTTTACTTCATAAAAGATGAAGCATCAATGAAAATGATAAAATCATTGAAATAAACGACAGCATCTGGAGAAATTATGAGAAAGTATTTGTATTCAAAACTATCAGGATGAGGAAAAGAAAAATGCTATTGTGAATGAAATTGATATTTATTTGGGAATTGTTCGTCTGAGTTAATAAACGCAAAACAGTATCCATGCCTGATAGAGTTCGCTGAGATTTATCGATCATATAGATAGATACATGTAGCAGTGTATGTTGTGAGCAGGGCTGCCGATTGGGGCATTAGAATTTTAGAAGCCTTTGCACTTTTGAGGGTAATTCGGGGGAAATTCAAGCTATCATTGAAGGTTACACGTTATCAGTGGGGCCGACGATTTGGGAGATATTTTCTCCCTTGGAGGAAATTCGAATTGAATTTTTTAATCGATTTTAATTTTTAAAAATTTATTCGACCTAGTGGCGTATAAGTTGGCTAAAATAAGTATTCTTTTTTATTTTATAACATCTAATCACATAAATTACATTTAATATACGAAGAATATCTTGATTTCTAATTAAAACATAAAGATATTTATGAACTTAATGCCTCATTATTAAAGTTAATAAGCAACATTACTCATTTTTCATTTGGGGGAAATCGGGGGGCGTTTTGAAACGGGGGGAAATTTTGCTTGAACGCTTGAAATTTTGAAAAGTTTTGCTTTGACGCGGGGGGAAAAATGTTATTTCAGAATCGGCAGCACTGGTTGTGAGAGATTATTTAATAAAGGGAGTATAGTTTCTAAAGAAAATTGCAATCGTTAGCTATCAACAAATGTTGAAAAAAATTGCTTTAATTTATCACAACTTACCGCTGATAGATTTTAAGCATTAAATTAAGTGACATGTTTAAAGTATTACCTAATGATATAATGATTTGTTGTAAAAATATATACATTTCTGAGTAATATGTGTGTTTTTTTTTGTTTTGTTTTTTAACTTGATATTCGTTATTCGGCCAAAAAGTACACAACATACGGCCGAACACCGAATATTAAAAACTTTGGTGAATAGGCAGAGTATCGAATAGTATCCAAATATTCGTGGCATCTTTAATGTATTTACACAAATTCGTAGTTGTTTTTATTTAATTTAATTTGATTAGTTCTATTCATTTTTGTTTCTATATTTTTCATAGTTAGTATGTCAATCATAACCTGTGACAGAAAATCCGCTGAAATTTAAAAGTTCATCCAGGTTATTAGGAATAATGTTACAGCAAGTCTTAAAACTTTTTATTTGGTTGGAATGATGTAAAGGTTCTGTGTAAAAATTGTTCGAAAAACTATGTATCATCATCATTTGTAACAAATGAAGTTGTTGATTACCTTGCAATATTAACTATCTAAGATGATTTAAAAGAAAAAAACCTGGTTCTTGGTTAAATCCTTGATTTGTCGGTGGATGATGGGGTGAAGAAACTTTAAAATGCGTTTGAAAAAAAAAGTTTTCTTTAAAGGACGCAATCTTCAAATCTTTGGAGGTAACTTTGATTACCTTTACATTCTGTTTAAACCCTCTATCCGATTTTGTTTTTACTATTAACTTAAGAATTGCATATAATGAGATAGTTTCATGCTTTTCTCTTTAGTTCCAGAATCTCTAGGCATCACCAAAATGTATTAGTGAAAAAATTGCCACTATTGGACTTGATGAGGAACAACCAAGAATTTTGGAAAGATACTGGTCTTAGACTGGCGGGACTATCAAGTACGGAATCTATCCCTTCTAGAAAAAAATTGACGCTTCTTGCGTCTTAGAGACACTTGAACTGCACTAAATCACTGATTGCAACTGGTTGGCGTTGAGCCAATTATTCTAAACCACGATAGAACAAATTTAATCTTAATATCGTCCGTAAGTTATACAATCAGTAATACCATTCTGGTATGTTAGTCGTAAGGATCTATAAGAAAACTGAAGAAGGATTTTAATAAATTGGCATCTAATAACAAGGTACAGATGCGTAAACCTGTCTTTAAATCAGTTGTTAATGCATCATGTTAAGCCTTTGCATTTGGAAGGGTCTAGATAATGATTGAGCGTAGAATGCCATCATTCACAATCAAATCAAACAAATTCATTCGGGTTTATGAAACTGGTTTTTCAAGGTAGATACCAAGACCATTCATTTGAAGTAGGTGGTTAGGGAATTCCCTCCTATTAATTTATTTTACTGCAAGGGTAAAAAAAAACTTCCAAAGAGTGGCTCCTTGTAAAATATAAAAAATATGAATTAAATTCTGGTTTATACCAGACTTAGAAGACAAAAAACTGTTCGTCGTTTCTACTCATTTAATATAAAACCGGTCAAAGCACCCAATAAACTACAAAAGACTTATTATTTACATGAAAGTAATTAGACCCATTTGGGTATACGGAGTTAAAGTATGGGGCTCCATTAAACCTTCCAATTCTTTTCATATCCAATCCTTACGAGCCAAAATCCTTCGTAAAATCATCAATGCTCCTTATTATTTCTCAAACTCACTTTTCCACAAAGACCTTAATGCTACTTTTTTTGCAGATTTGGCCCAAACCAAATACCTATCCTTTCATAGCAAACTCCATACCCACTCGAATCGAATAGATTCTCAACTTGCCTCACACTCGATTTTGCAATAATCCTAGGAGGTGTTTGAAAAGAAGATGGCCAAGAGACCTTCTAATGTAGAACGTTTATTGAAGTACTACGAGCGAGTAGTTCTTTACATGTCATTGTAATCATTTTCCTCAAATTTACTTGTATATAATGTATACAGTGGTAAATATCAATAAATATATATTTTTTTTCAAATTCTGGTTTATGGAAATACATCTAAACAATAAATATTTTTCAAACGTATTTCTGACATAAAGTTTTTTCTATCTATTGGAAAGATATCGAACTTTAAAAGTAAGGCACTTTGTTGGGAAGTAATTAAGGTATTGGGTGCTTTTATAATTTTTTGTAAAAGTTATTATGTCAATATAATGTTGTAAAGAAAAGACTTTAGGTAAAACAGGCTAGTTTTGTTGGGGCAGAATCATAGGCCCGATGATTCCCAAGGTCAAATCCAGACTTGGCAAATAGAAAAATACAAAAAAGGCTAGAATGAAATATATCTCGGTTGTGAATAAATGAGACCAAGCTTTTTTGTTAGAAACAATATGTCTCAATCAATTTTTCAAAGAGATCGAATCTTGATCTTCACTTTCTGTCTAGAATAGTTTTTTATTTAGCCAATAATTAATCCCTTCCTTTCTGAATATTTTGAAGGGGAAATAAAACACCGGATTAGGTGTGTTCCATTTAAAGTTTTGCTGTACTAAAGATATGGAAAATTTTTAAATTACACAGGATTATGCCTATTTTTCATAATGAAATTAGCAAGATGGACGCTTCTAATCATCAATCAAGACTAATCTCTTTGCCCTTGGCTTAAAGAAGAAAAATGTTTTTAATAACAGAGTAAAACGAGATTAATATATAATCATCATTATAATAAAACGAATGATCGAATTTGTATTATTACTGAATCGCTATCTTAGTAATATATTAATTATTGAGAAAAAAAAATTGTGTTTTTTATTCATTAATGCTCATTATGAAATAGCTCATAGCTAATGAAAATGTGTTTTTTATAATAACATTGTGATTGGAAAAGTTCCTGTTATTTGTTGATAAGGAAGTAGTTATGTTAATTTCTAATTATTACTGGTTGATCTTAAGCAGTTATATTTATTTCTATACCCTTTTGTAAGTAGTATACTATTTTGACTTATCACAGGAATAAAAAAAAAAAAAATAAAAAAAATAAGAATTGTACAAAATAAAAAACCCACTGATTTGATGATTAGAGGTTAATAACAGGAAATATATTCCATCCTAAGATTCATTATTTCAACCGATAATAGTCGAGGGTATTGTAGAAACTTCCTTTTCCTCCTAGCTTCTATATCTGCAATACAAATTTTTAAGCCAGATAGAAGTGTACTACATTCTCTTTCAGTTGGTCGTATAGGTATATTTGAAGCCTATTCATCTTCTTTAGTTAACAGAGCTGTACTGAGCTGAACTCAAATTCTTAAATGAAGTAGATAATATGCTCATAGTTATCTTCAAACATCTCACGACAATCATTTTTTGCTTTACAACAGTGCAGCTCGTGACCACATCCTCGGTAGTATCTGGTATTCCGCATCCGAAGTATAGGTATTCTGCGACCTTGCGACATTGCATTTTGTAACGGTGCACCTGCGTGACCACATCACCTTTTCGGAGACCTTCATAAAGATCCGGAGGTGCTAGCATTTTCTTATTAATAATTTGAAACAATATGAGCTCTCTCCTCCACTTTTTCGGACATTCTACGGCATGAGTTTTTGTTGTTCTAGTCAGGCTCTAAATTATAACATTAATTTATGGCTTGCTTTTTTTTTGTAAACTTTATAACTGTGTCATTGATGTATTAATTAACAAAACATTTTACTTTTGTCTCGATGGATTTGAGGTGAGGAGCTGGTCAGTAGACTGCTAAAGTCCATTTTTGTTGAAATTCTTCTTTTTAAAACAATTATATTTATACAACTTACAACCATTTGTTATAAATTTGTTAAAATTCAATTAATTAACCACAAGCTGGAACAAAACCACCTACTTTTAATATTTTATTAGAAAAAATAGAAAAAGGTTTTTATGTTTCCTGTAAAATCACCAAACAAGGATTTTTATATATGAGGTTTGGGACTGGTGACAACAATATGATTTTCTTCTACCAATAATTGTTTCAGAAACTAGAATTTTTTTAATAGGTTTTAATACACGAAACAGAGAAAACATATAAATACGAAAAAAATCTTATTTTCCATTAAAAGTGAAATAATGACTAAAAAATGAATTGCAATGAAACGGTAAATGTCAATTTAATTTTTTTTTCTCCATAAAAAATAAATGAATAAAAAAAATTGACACGATGTTATAGGTCCATGTTGGTTATTGATCCATATTGGACCATGTTATAGGTCCATATTGGACCAACTAGAGACTCCTCTGCAACGGAAAGGCTCTCAGGTTCATTAAGAAAAATTAGTAACCAACCTTATACTGACATTATCAACCTGTTCTCATTGCTTCCGAACATGATAACTTTCCAGAAGGACTTACAAATCGTAGGAGACAACCCCAGCAGGACTGACAACCTTTCATTGGCTAAGGATAATGTCAGTAAATCCAACAGCCATGCTGCGATGTAAGTCACTACATCGCAGCATGGCTGTTGATGTCATGCACAGATATCAAGGCCTTTTCCTTCACTTTAACATGGGGAGAAAAGGAACTAAGGAAACTAGAATATACCACTAACAACTATGAATGCCACTACCACAAGAGTTGTAAGTTGGTCCTTCCTAAATTTCTCAAGACGTGAAGTGATTTCGTGAGGGTTTCACTGAACAGGTAAAAATTGATATTTCTAAAAATGTATAGCTATCAATGCTACGTTTATTTGAATTTTCGATTTACACTTCTTTAAATCGTTTTTACCCACACTCTGACATCTTCAATCCTAGTCACCTTAATTGTATTGAAGTAGAACTAAATATTACACTTTAAATGTACCCTCCCCATTTCATGTTTCTGAGGTATCAAATATAGTCCATAGATTTTTGTTGTTATTCTTTATTGAAAATAAATTACATAAAGCCAAACTAGGCTAATAAAAACATAGGTACATGTTTGGATACACATCCACATGAAATAATAAGTAATAATAGTAGAGGAATCCATAAACAAATGAATAATGCAAACGAGATAAAACGTAGGAAAACGAAAAAAAAACATACACAACAAAATAACAAATAATAGTTAAATTAACAATTTATGAATAATAATAAATAATAGTCAAATTATTATCCAAGCCTGGAGTGATAAGGATAATAATATAAAACTTATACAATTACAAAATACAAACAAAAGATAATAAAACTACTTTTGTAAAATAATACAAAAATCAAACTTTTACTTAATAACTTTATGGTGTAAAAATATATTTAAGCTACTCTAATTTATGTAATATTTTGTAATTTATAGAAATTATTTTTTTATTCTTCAAGTAATATGTGTATTGTCCGTTTGTGTTTGTATTTTTTTTAGAGTTTTCTTGTTGTTATTACCTATTTCTTGGATATTTGGGTTTTCAGATATATCAGATGATATGAAAAATGGGTTTGTTTGCAAATGAATGTGTTGTTTGATTGTGGGTAGATATAGATCAGTGAGCATGGATATCCTTGTGTATCTGGGGTAGTTGTTTATGATTCTCATGCAGATGTTTTGTATAAGTTTTCTGTAATTTGTATTACAAGTATTACCCCAAACAGGTGCTGCGTAGGTTATCATAGGTCTGATTACAGTTTTCTACAATATTAATTTGTTTCTATTGGATAAATTTGAGGGCTTATTGAAGTAAGGGGACATTTTACTAATCAGATTTTTTATTTTGTTACATTTTTTATTTATATGTGCCGTAAATGTTAGTGTTCGGTCATGAAAGACATGGACCTTGAGGAGGTCCAGCTGTTATTTGTTGGGAAGTTAATTGTAACAAATATTGATCTATTGTCTAGGAAGGAATTTATAAGGTGGATTATATAGGGTGAGAATTTGTATATAATAAGTTTGTGAATTAGTCCAGAGTGCCAAAAACTTCGTCAAATGCTTTTTCAATATCAAGGAGGAGCATACCAGTGTGTCAACTTCTAGTGTCCTCTCTTGTTTTCCCTTGCTTTGATTACTGTTGCTTGATTTATGGGGGACTGTCAGGGGATCTCGAGATGAAGCTGAGGAGACTGATGAACTGTTTCATTAGATTTATCTTCGGGATCCCCAGGCGGTCACACGTTACTTGCCGATATTCTGAGGTTGGGTGGCTATTTCCTAAATTCCGACGGCAATACTTTCTGGGTACTTTCCTATTCCAATGTCTAAAAACCAAAAACCCTTCCTATATTCTTTATTTATTAACTCTGCGTTCTTCTATCCACCTCCTAAACACTAGATCCCAACCTTTTAACCTATATATCCCCTCACATAAAACCGCTTCCTTTGACAAATCCTTCTTCATTCGTGCTACCTCCTTCTGGAATTCCATACCCACTTCTATTCGTAAAGCAGCTTCCATAACTTCCTTTAAAAATAATTTATTCCTGTACCTTTTAGACAATCAATCTTCCGCAAATATGTCAATAATCAAATGAATACTTAGAACTACTTTTTTTTCTTTCTCTTTCTTTCTTTTATGTGTTCATATATATACGATTGTATTTTATGTTATAATTATTTTTTCTCATATTTATTTATTTTTAATTTAATTTAATTTTTTTTTCTGTAAAAAATGTATGCTGAAATTACTGAAGCATCTAATTTGTAAATAATATGCCAGACAATTGCACTTTTAACTGTGCTTTATTTTTATTCTTAGGGGGACAGTAAGTCCCAGAATAAAGTTTATTTTTTTCATTTCATTTCATTTCTCTTTTAGTTAAAACCTTTGGTTACGAAGACAGTCTTGCAAATTGTGCAATGGTGTGCTCGAAATCCGAACTGATCGTTTGGAATCAGATTAGGAAGAGCTGTGTGTTGTTGAATCCTTGATAGTAGAAGTTTTTCAAATATTTTAGATATTATATTTAGTAGACTTATTGGCCTGTAATTTTCAGTTTCTGATAGGTGTTTGTTTGGTTTTGGAATGGATATAACTTTTGCTATTTTCCAAGAAGAGGGGTAGTAATAAAAACGGATAATACTATTGTAAACTTTAGTTATAAAAAAGATGGATTTTTTGCTTATTTAGTCGATAGATTATCTGCTAACAAAGCCCCTGGACATGTCCTAATTACAGCCCATATCCTAAACCTCCTTCCTCAGAAAACGATTCTATTCCTAACCTATTTGTATATATATATATATATACACACCACACACACACACACACACACACACACACACACACACACACACACACACACACACACACACACACACACACACACACACACACACACACACAAATATTATTGTTCTCCGCATCACATATTTCCGTGATCCTTTAAAATAACCCATAGTTCTATATCGTTGAGCTTTGGGGCTCTACTAAATCATTCAGATCATCTTGTATCCAATCCTTGAAATCCAAAATCCTTAATGCTCCTTACTTTGTCTCTAACAAACTTATCCATAAAGACCTTAAACTTCCGTATGTTGCTGATTAGACCAAACCAAATACCTATATTTTCTTTTATACTCCATTACCATTCAAATCCATTAATCTCAGAACTTGCTACCCATTCTATTCCCAAACACCCTCGAGTCATTAGCTTGATGCAATTATGACGCAGCTGCTACTTATATGTTTATACTAGGTAATAAATGTGTTACATATATTATGTTTAAATTGATGATACACAGCGAAGCACTCATATTTACGTTTGACTTTACAGATGTGTCTTGGGATAACTACCGCCGAGATATTTAGTATTGATGAATTAATTGCCACTTCTATTGGAATTATTTTATTTGAAAACTAGTTTCGAATGCTAAACATTCATCTTCAGTTCTAAAACATACACATTTTTTCAGTATATATAACTATAGTTATTCCGACAGCTGATGTGTTGAAAAAATATTGTATGTTTTAGAACTGAAGATGAATGTTTAGCATTCGAAACTAGTTTTCTAATAACATAATTCCAATAGAAGTGGCAATTAATTCAACAATCCTAATTTTATTGATCCTTCTATACCATCATGCGTACCTCAATTGATGCCAAAATATTTCTTTTTTATTTTGGTGAGGTTTAAACCAAGTTTGTAAGGTATAATTATAATTTAAACCCCCATTCAAAAATCTTGTTTCGAATGTCCTGACAAAAAAATAACATGATAAATCTTCTTCAATCAATTACACATACTAGTACAAATAAGTAAATAAACCTTATTTTCACCTAAAAGTAAATAATGACTAACAATTAAGTCTAAAAAAACTGTGAATATATATTCACGCAAATTTCCCCGCATGAAGAAAACAAGAGAAAATGGCAAGGTAGATCTATTAAAATCAAGGATGCCTCCACGGTTTTTTCCATCGGCACACAATTATCCTAATGATCTACAAAAACATAGATCTTATTTTAGATATTCCATTATATATCAGTACGCTATTCAGTACAGTGAGAAAGATAATTCAATGATATTCATTAAAATACAAATATATTTGCTAGAATTTAATACTAATAATTTTATAGAAATTCAGTAATCTTAAGATAATTATATAATAACCCCTGGCCAGAGATTCAGCGACAAAAAAAATATTTACGTCAACCGCATTTTTTTTCATAAATTAAGCGTTTACAAAAAGAAATGATAGTAATAACAAAAAGAAGAGGAGCAGATTTGTTGGGCTCTACCCGTTTTCAAGGTAGGCAACTCACTATTAATCCGCATCGGTGGATTCTTTATCAGGCACCTACGTTATATATAAGCTCCATTAATTGTACCTTTTATTGCATTAATAATTGCTCATGTAAATTATTCCACTTTTTGAACGTTTATCGAATAATCATAATTTCAAAAGCCTCTAGACTTTACTTAATTAAAAAAAAAAAAAAAAGGTTCAGGGTCTTTTAACTCCTTGGAGCTCTTTAGATTTACAGTAAACAATGGCCAGAAGAACATTTTCTGTACAATTGTTTCGAAAATTATTTCTTCTCTCGAAAATCTACGAAAATCCTTCCCTACATTTTCTATAAGATATTTAGAAATATGTCTTTCAGAGAGTTCTTCTGTCTGAAAACCCAACATCCTGAAGACTGTCTTCTAATAAAAATAAATCAATTCTAGCATCAAATAGATTTTTTCTTGAATTAAATTTCAGTTTCTCTTAGTATAAAAAAAAAAAAAAAAAAAAAAAAAAAAAAAAAAAAAAAAAAAAAAAAAAAAAAAAAAAAAAAAAAAAAAAAAAAAAAAAAAAATGGGTGATCAAAAATGTTGAAAAATGCCGCAGACCCCACCTTTCTATTCCAATCCGTTACAGACATACGAAAATGTTTTTAGGAAATCACGTTTTTTACCATAAAAAGTATAATATCTCCATTTTGTTTAGATATTTTACAAATTTAAACCACATTTTCGGATTTAGCATAAAATTTTATATAAGAGCAGAGTATATGTAACCTTGAATTTTACAAACTTGAGACCTAAATAACAGCTTCTTTACCTTATTTAGGTAAGTTACAATGTCTTATATTACTTGAACACTAACCGTTTTTCGAAAAAAACATTCCGAAAATGTGGTCAAAGTTTGAAAAATATTTAAATAAATGGAGAAATTACAGCTACTATGGTAAAAAAAACGTGATTTCCTCCAAAAAGTTTTTGATTTATTGTCTATGCGTTAAGCTGGCTTCATTCTTTTTTATCCAACCGTTCCCAAACAGTGATTATACCTGGAAAACCTCACTCATCTTCACTACCACTCTCGCGAGGAGTACCCCAGGGATCTTCTCTTTCACCTACCCTATTTTCTATTTATATTAATGACTTGCCGAATCGCATCCACTACTCCCAATATCATCTTTATGCTGACGACTTGCAAATATATTTATCCTTTCATCCTTCAAATATGCTAGAGGCGACTTGTAAGCTACAGAAAGACATAGATAGCATTAACCTTTGGGCAGTGGAGAATAAATTAAGTCTAAATCCAGAAAAAAACAAAGGCTATTCTCATTGGGTCAAAACCTCACCTAAAAGCTCTTCCCTACTATCCACTGCTTTTCTTAAAAAACCGTCCAATTCATTTCCAAAATTCCATTAAAAATCTGGGAATAACTTTCGATAAACATCTTGCATGGAATAGCCATATCAAATCACGAGAAAATCTATTTTTATTCTTAAGCAACTTTCACATTACCGTGATTCCTTACCATTAAGTACTCGAAAACTTTTAGTATCATCACTTATTTTTCCTAACTTTGACTATGGATGCGTAGTATATGGAGGACTGTCTGATGAGCTCGAGATGAGATGTAAAAGAGTAATGAACTGTTTTATTAGATTTATTTTCGGGATCTCCAGACGTTCTCACATATCTCACAGGTATTCTGAAATCGGGTGGCTGTACCCCGGTTTTCGACGTCAATACTTCCTGGGTGCTCTCATATTTCAAACCTTGAAAACCAAAAAACCCACCTATATCCATGACCTCCTTACTCTGCGCTCCTCCATTCACCTCTTAAAAACTAGAACCCAACCCATCAACCTATACACTCCGGCGCATCGAACTGCATCCTTCGAGAAATCCTTTATTATCCGTGCTTCCTCGTTATGGAATTCATTGCCCATCGCAATTCGAAAAATATCCACTCTTACTTCCTTTAAACATCATTTATTCCTTTACCTCCTGGATCTTCAATCTTCCGAGCTAATGTAAAACGTGAACATTTATGTAATATACATTATAATAGTATACATAAGATGTATCATTTTTCAAGATGTCACAGTTATCTTGTAACATATAATTTAATTCTTTATCAATTTTTTATTATTATCTATTGTTATTATTTATTATAATTAATTATCAAAGCCAGATGATTGTCCTATGTACTGTAATCATATGTTATTCTTAGGGGACAAGTAGTCCCAGAATAAAGTTCATTCTCTTCTTCTTCTTCTTCATCTTCTATCTGCAACGGATTGGAATAGAGAGATGAGGTCAGCGCCATTTGTCTACATTTTTGATCTAGTTTCACCCAATTATTTTTACACTAAGAGGTACTCACCCTGTATAAGAACGTAGTAAGTATAATAAGATGTGTACACATTACACATATCTTGTTGATTGTGAATAGCAAGAATGGTTTAAAAGAATATTTGAGCTAAATATTTAAGATTTTATATATATATATATATATATGGATGGAGAAGAAGATAGTCAGGGATGCAGTCAAAGTAACACCATGTTATAGAAGGAATTCTTTAATACGTGCCAACCTTTCGACCTGCGTTGCGAAAAATGAACAGCAGAGAGACTAAAAGATAACAAAATAACAGATAAATACAAACAGAATAAAAAGAGATAAATACAATAATGCCAATGCCATCATGATCAGGGTGCAGCACAAATATAAAAAGATACAGAAAAATAACTAAATGAAGCAAATAGACATAATAATATAAAGTAAAAAATACAAAAAGAGACGGAAAGGACCGAAGGGAAGGTTATTGTTTTTTAATAAGGTTAATAACATGGGAATAAGTATGGGAAATATACTCTTTGTCACTATTATGGTTGACGGGATTAGGCTCGAGGTTGATATAAATAGATTCGGATAATAAACGTTTACTATGGTTAGGGACGGTTGCAAGAATTAAAGATTTTTCAAAATCAAAGATATGGTTTCTTGGAAGAAATGGAGAGTTTGTGTTGGGAGATGCGGGTTTTAAGGTGGTTTTTGATTTGGCCCAATATATTAGGATTGGCAATTAGGATCTGAGTTGGATAGGGATGGGATCTTTGAGGTTAGTGTAGATGTAGTTGAGTTTGTTGTGGGATTTCAGGCCTAGGCGTAGGTTAGGGAAGGTAGAGCGGAGAGTTTTTTTGAATGTTATCAGAAAGGAAGGGGGTATAAGGTAGGGACCTGTATAGTAATAACGGGGATGGAGGTGCGGGGGAGTTTGAGGCGGAAAGGGTAGAGGTCGAATGATCGAGGTAATTGGAAAGGAGTTTTTTTATGGTAAGTGGTGGAAAACTGTTAGTCTGGAGGATTTGTTAGATGCGTAATGTGTTGGTATTATGGTATTGGGGATCAGAAAGAGAGAGGCAGCGATGGATGAGGTTCTTGGCGACATTAATTTTTTGATGGTAAGGGTGTTGGGAATGAAAGTTCAAAAGTCTACCAGAGTAGGTGGGTTTGGTGTACCAATTAGTGGATATGGAGTGGTCAGGATTTCTTATAACTAGAAGATCAAGGAAAGGGAGGGAATTATTGATTTCCCGTTCGATGGTAAAGCGGAGGCGAGGGTGATAAGAGTTGAACGCGGAAAGGATAGAGGGAATTTCATCAGGGTTGAGGACAAGAAATAGGTCATCAACATATTTTTTGATAAAGGCGCTATCAGTAGGGAATAATGGTAAAATGGAGTTAAGGAGGTCATTGAGGACGATGTTTGATATGTCAGGAGTAAGAGGATTACCCATGGTAAGACCGAAGATTTGGTTATAAAACTCATTTTTTAGGATAGGTAGCCGGATTTGCAACATAGTTCTAAGGATTTTAAATAGGATGAACGGTTAAGTGGGGTGTGAGGTTCGATGCATGACCAGTGATTCTTAATAATGAGGAGAGCGTTATCTATGGAAATGTTAGTAAATAGGTTTTCAACATCTAAGGAGTCCAGGATAAAGTTATCGGGAATTTTAAAGGAAAGTAATATTTCACGTAAGTAGAAGGAACTGCGGATATCATAAGGATTATCGTGGCTCAGGATTTGAAGGGAGGGGAGAAGGAATTTACTGAGTTTAAGAGACGGGGAATTGATATTAGAGGCAATAGGGCGAAGCGGGGTGTTGGACTTGTGGATTTTAGGAAGACCATAGAAACGGGTAGCTACGGAATTATAGGAAATGAGTTTTCTATAAGTAGGATAATTAATTTGTTTAGTTTCAAAAAAGGTTTTAATATGATTGTTAAATTTGGTTATGAGGAAAGGGGTAGGGTCCCGTTTGGTGGGGAGATAGGTGGTAGGATCAGAGAGGAGGTGTTGCATCTTGTCATGATAATCGGATCTGTCCATGATCACATTCTTGTTACCTTTATCAGCTTTAGTAACAGCAATGCGATCGTTGGATTTAAGGAAGGATCGGGTGAAAGATAAATCTTTAAAGAAAAGAGGAGAAATATGCATTATATATATATATATATATATATATATATATATATATATATATATATATATATATCGATTATGGAAGGGTTCTTAATAAAGTAAGGTTTTTAGTTTAAGTGTTTTTCACACATATTTTTTAAAATTTCGTCAACACGTCGTAAAAAACTTTATATTTATTTATTTCTGCCTAATTCGCTATTTACATATATCTTAAGATAAATAATCTAAAAATAATATCAGGTTTTTGTTAAATAAAAACTTTCCTTACTTATACTTATAATGGTTTATCTTTAGTAAGGCAGAATTACTTCCAACGTAATTCCAAAATTGTAAACAACCCTGTTTGTTTAAAAAACTTTTAAAAATAAATAAAAAATATAAAGATTTTTACCCCTGAAATTTTGAAGAAATTTTAAAAAATATGTGTGAGAAACATTTTTTAATTATACTGATAACAATTTCAGATTCCTCATCCCAAAAAACATGTAGACACCAAAAATAAAAATTTTTTGAATAACGTAAATAATTTGCGCTGTCTCACAGATTTCGCCTCCGATTGAAACCAAATTTTAAGGGCTTCTAAAAGCTGTAATACTGCATAGTTTAGTCCTAATGCCGAGGTCGCAGGATTTCTCCTTATTGAGATATCTGAAGTTATAGTTAACCTCTGATTTTTTTTTTCTAATTAGTTTTTGTCCACTAAAATCTGGAGTAAACCCAATGTTTAATCTTACAGGTAACATATTATAGCAATGGTTCATATTAACGAAAGAAGTGCCGCAAGAAAATGTTAAAAGTAGGACTTTTTGAAAGATGTTACAAGAGAAAACAATTTTTCCAAAGTTTGTAATCATCCAAAACTATGAGCTAAAAATGATAACTGCAGTTGTTTAATATGGGAATATAAGTATGTGGACAAGCGTTAAGTGGGTATCTGTATGTGAAGTCCTGTGGCAGCAAATGTAAAGCAGGCCAAGGACCACTTTAGTTGGAGGTGCCAGAAGGGGAAGAAGAAATTACCATACGAAAATGTTTCTTATTCCCGATTCATTGTCAGCAAATAGAAATTTCATTAGGCAACGTTCTTCCATGGGTTTGGAAGCTGGGGAATTAGAAATATATCAATAATGTATCATTTTAAAAGGAAATGACAAAACATTTATTTGCAAGGGCATTAAGTAATTGAGATAAAGTTGTTATAGCCATGGAGTATATAAAAAAAGTAAATAAATAATCTCTATTTCATAATATAATTTAAAACGCCCCCTGGGAACCCGAAAGCAAGCCTATCCCCCCATTTATAGGGGCAAAGGTAGACCCAAAAAGTTCTCAGATATTCAATTAAAGTGGAGGTTGAGTGAGAGCGCTATAGATACAGACGGTCAGGACTTAGGTGAAAAGCTGGCAATTACCAGAAACCCAACCGATGTGCATCTGTATCTTTTCGGAAACTTCAACTTGTGTACCAACTGTTAAAGAGTGTTAATTATTGTTGATGGTATTGTCAGAAAATGCCTACCTTTTTTGTAAAGATTAATTATAGTTTTATACAGTTTCATCCTACCTTCTATATTATATATAATGGAATAACCAATGGATGTATACTATATAATTTGAATAAATATATACAAAAAAAATCTTTGCTGTTTGTCCTGATTATTTTTTATACCTACTGAATTTTTCAACTGTAAAACAAATAAATCAAGTAAATGGGCTTTATATGCATGGGATAAATAACATGAATCTAACTAATATTGAGAAACTATCCATATGTACCACTCCAAATGTGAATTTGTAAAATTTTAAAAACAAAGATCAGGAGGAAATTAAAGGAGCCATATTATTTTCAGATATTTGGTAGTGTTATGCAGGTGGTAGAGGAGATATTGTGGTAGAGGAGAAGTTAAAATCTGAAAAATTCGATTGATAAAATATATTTTATAATTACAAACTATCTTTGGTTTTATAAATTTACATCATCGTGTGCTATGATACTTAAATCAGAGTAATAGAAAACAAACATTATATATCTGTCTACTTGGCCACATCAATAATACAACCTTCAGAAATCTAGCTGGTGTAGCTCTAATCAATAAAAAGATACAGGAATTGAAACTCCGTTGGTACGGTCACATCTTAAGAGCACCACAGAATTCAGTCATCCGCAAAGCCCATCATATAGCTGTCGAAGGTACGAGGCTGCGCGGAAGACCTAACTATGGTGGCTGGACACTATTAATGCAGACCTAAGAGGAAACAGCATAAATAATATGTATGCCAAACATCGTTCGAAATGTCGTGCAATGATCCACAAAACGGACTCTGCTCCAGCCTGAAATCGCTAAGAAGAAAAAGAGTAACAGAAAAAAAAATAAAAAATCATCTCAACGTTTTAATTACGAAAATAATATCTAAACACGTTTTAATTTCTTAAAATTACCGAGTTTTGGGTTATAATTGGTATAAGTCTTCCTTGGACGTCCAGATGGGCGCTTTCGTATAGGATTCGGCTCTACCCACTTGCAATCACTTAGTTTTCATCGCCCATTCTCCTTACAAGATCAAACATCTACAGCTGGTAATGACTAAAGGTTGTCCCGAATATCTTCATCTCCGCAATCATCACCTTGCTTGTATGCTTAGCCAGAACTTTCTCCACCACAGAATAAGAATAATGTATATAAGGGTTTACATAAAAGGTATTTATTTGAGAGTAGACTGCGTCATCTCTTTTTAATCTATTTCGGTGTCTATTTTTCTGTTATTAAAAAATTATAAAATTATTGTTTAATAGAAAATAAAGGAAAACTGTCAATAAAGTGACACCTGATCAGAGGATCTTCTGTTATTACATTTATTTATTTATTTTTTTGGATAGTTTTTTCGAAAAACGGTGAGCGTTGAAGTAAATAAGACATTGTAACTTCCCTAAATAAGGTGAAGATCAAGCTGTTCTTTAGATTCCAAGTTTGTAAAATTCAAGGCTACATGTACTCTGTTCTTATAGGAAATTTAATGCTAAATCCGAAAATGTAGTCAAAATCTGAAAAATATTTAAGCAAAATGGAGATATTACAGCTTTTATGGAAAAAAAAAAAACGTGGTTTCCTCAAAGTATATCTGCAGAGGATTGGAATAGAAAGGTGATGTCTGCGTCATTTTGCTACATTTTTGATCTAGTTTCACCCAATTTTTTTTTTTTACACTTAGATACACTACCCTGTGTATACATGATAGACAAACCAATGCATTATACATATACGTAGTATGGAACGCAGTTCAAATATACGGTCTTTCCATAGGTTACTATAGAATAAAAAAACAAACAGAGAAAATATATAAGAACGTCGAGGCTTGCATTGACTATCCGGTGTTGTAATTTGACGGCCGAGCTTCATATTTTCATAATATTTATTATTCCTCAAAAACGGCTTTGAATTGTCGTATATCTGCAACGGATTGGAATAAACGGTGAGATCTGCGGCATTTTGCTACATGTTTAATGTAGTTTCACCCAATTTTTTTTTATAAACTAAGAGATACTCACCCTGTATGTAAATGTGCCCTCACGTTTTCCCTTCCAAATAGCATACGTCCATTTCGAATATTCATGTCTCTCAACTGAAGCTCCTCAAACCGTTCGTTTATTGTCTCTCATACAATACATGTGTATCATCATATGTCTACTCATACTATTTCACGAGCATATATAAACACTGATTCTTGAACGGTTAAGATGTCCATTATACCACCACCCATGTCACTTTGCAGACCTTCCAAAGCCTATCTATCCATCCATAAAGATGATATACAATAGTGGGCTGAGACTGTCTGCGTATTTAACGCTTATTATCTGCAATGTTTCATAATATTTTATTTTGAGATAAATTATTTTTTTTCATTAAAAAAAAATTAATTAACATATAATTAAATGATCTAACAGAAGTAGATGATTAAAATATAATAATATCTCGAAAATGAGCATTAAATATGTCTTTCTACTAAAGTTTAAGAAAATAAATGTTTAAATTAAGGTATATTTGGCAACCAGGAAATAAGTAAATGTAAAAATGTGTAAGAGCTAAGTAAAAAGGATTAGGCATTTATAACAACATAAATATGTCTTACTATAATAGTCTTACTTTTATATATGAGGAGGTGAGATGCAAAACTAGTTCGTTCCATTTTTTTGAAATGTTGGATATTAATTATCTTCTAAAAAGATAATATACATAAAGATATTTATAGATATAAAGATATATTTATTATTAGATTATAAAGATAATATACATAAAGATAATTATTGATAAATATAAAAAAATAGTCAATATCTTTTAGAATCGACTGACATCTCAATTAAAAAAAAAAAAAAATGGAACGAACGAGTTTTGCATCTCACCTCCTCATATGAAAAATAAATAATAGTAACAATTTAGAAGAAAGAGTTTAAATAAAAATTAATCTTGAATTTTTCATTCAAAATTTTCCAAATCAGGCTTCTGTAAGTTTCTTCCAAAAATAGGTCTGTTGAATATTTATTATTATTATTATTTTTTTTTTTTTTTTGAGTTTTACTGATACATTAAATAGTATTAAATTGGAATTAAATACCACTTATCTAATTAAAGTATTAGTGGAGTATTGGAGATTAAAACCATAATGGAATTCACAATCAAATACTTTCGAAGTAAATACAAACAGGCTGCTTCAGGAATAATAAAACTTGAGTTGAAAGAACTTGTCGCGACTGGAGCTGCTGGTTGGCCCACTGCTAGTTTTCTTTTTTCGTTAAGCCGCGGTCACACTAGGCTGTTTAACAGCCGCTACTAACCAGCCGCTGGTAAATATCGCCATCAAGCCGCGGTCACATTAGGCTGTTTAGCAGCCGCTACTATTCAGCCGCTGGTAAATATTTCCATCAACAAGCTCATCTGAAGGGTTCACATTATAGTACAGTTCCTGTTGATGACTTGAAAACATTGTGTGTATGCGTGTACATTCCTATATGTATCACGAAGACTTTTTATTTTTCTCTTCAATGAGGCCAAACCTGATTTTAGTCCTCGTTCTTCAATGCTTTTTAATAACTCATTATAAGCTGCGTCTTTGGCATTTCTATTAATGTATTCTGCAGACGAAGCGTCCCACAGGCAAGGATAATTTCGGAATAAATCCAGAAATGTTATAATGTCTTAGCCTGACCACTTGTTGCTGTCAACCATATTCATTATTATTTCAAATAACATTAAATAAAATCAACACGTCTTAATTCACCAGCTGCCTGTGAGCTACTTGGGGTTCACACAGGCTGGTTGGCGCTAGCGAGGAGACCACGTGACTGCCAGCGGAGGGTAGGCAGCGCTAAAAAGTTAAACATGTTCAACTTTTGATTGCGGCTTGTAAACACTAGCCTGCTGGCATTCTCCAGCTGCTGGTTCCCGGTCAGACAAGGCTGCTTACTAGCAATATTACCACCGGCTAGTTAGAAGCGGCTGCTAAACAGCCTAGTGTGACCGCGGCTATGGTGTGAATTTCGTCGGCAGCACTGATCTGTGAGCTTTTATGTGTTTCAAACTATTTGTTCACAGTTCACAGTTTCAAACTATTTGTTTTTCGATTCGTAACATAATATGTAATTGATTTCATAAGTTATTCGGACATTCAATAAAAACATACACTTTGTTTCTTCTGAGCAAGGTTTACAGTGCATAGATTTTAACATAAACGATATTGAAAAGAAGAGATTTAATTATAAACATGTGATTTTAATATTTCTACTTGCCTCTCACCATTTCTATTGGTTCTTTTGTGAGCAGGATAGTTTCCTACAATATTTTTGAACCTTTTCTCTTTCCCGATTTGGGTGTTGAAATCTCCCACCAGAATCGTGCGGTGTTTATCTGGAACTCGTTGTAGGAGGTCATCCAATTTTTTCCCAAAATAGCTCAACTCCCTCTTTGTTCTTCTTGTTGTCTTCGTTTATAGTAGCACGTGTATTTATGATTGTGTAAGTATTATTGATACTTTTGAATGTCAAACATGAGTCTTTTATTTGGAGAGCAGGAATCCACTATTAAATAAAGACTTTCATTATATTTTTTCCTACTTTGCCTTTGTATATTCTAAAATTTTCGGATATATTCTCATCACTAAAACTTGTCTCCTGCAAAGCTGTGATCATGATATTATGATTTTACAAGGTATTCGTTAAATGTTTCAATTTCTCATTTCTAAGAAGGGAATTATCTTTGAAAGTAGCTAAGAAGTTTGTTTTTGTGTACTTGATTTTCTTCAAAGTTCTCAAGATGCTCCAATTCATCTGATATGCATAATATCGCAGACTCCCCAGAATCCGAAAGTCTGCTTGCGCACTGGTGTGCAGGGCCGCTGAAAGGGGGGCCAGGGAGGGGGCAAAATCCCCGGTGCCCGGGCTCTTGGGTTGCCCGTGCTAAGGTGACCACTTACAAATGTTACCTTATGTAAACGAGTCTATGGCGACTTATCGAATTAGGAAATTAATCAAGCATTGCAGTTTATTAGTAAAGAAAAAAACAATTATATTTATACATTGTTAATAATATCGTAAATATTCTCTTCCCAACTGGATTACAAATTATGCTTTCACGTACTCTTCAAACACCAAATGAGTGCAATGGCGCCAGGTTAAAATTACAGCAATGCATGAAAATATCATTGAGGCTATAATTCTCACTGGAATAGCGACTGGAAAACTTACATTTGTTCCAAGAATCCCAAATCCTACTAATATACAAAATAAGTACTAAAATAAGTACTACTGAAATCTACAGTTTCAATTTAAATTATTAAAATTCACAATTTTTTTTTTTTATTACAATTAAAAAATCGTGGTGCTAGACTTACAAAAACGTTATAGTGGAACTTCGGACTCTCTCTGTTTGTGTCACTAGTCCAGTCAATAAACATATTGTAGAATGCGTGAAATGCCTGATTATTTTTTACCTCAGGGCTTTGTTAGGAGTAGTTAGAATATAAATATAATAAAAGACCACGCCCATGGGAGGTGAGTTAAAGGTGGGGAGAAGGGGAGAAGGCCCTATTTCTGGGTTTTTCGATTATACCTCGAAAACGGTGGACTCTTGAAAAATATATTTCAAATACATATTAAAGCTGATTAAATTTCCTATAAAATGTTTTATATACATATTTGTATATTTGTTGAACTTCCAACCGTTGTCGAGATATACGTTATTGGAAAACGAAAATTTACTTTTTGTTAAACATTTGCTTCTAGTTTCTTCCAGGATCAGAACAAATCAAAGTTGTAGAGTATTAAATTTCCTTTAATTTCCTATATACGTTTATGGCACTTGATACTTGACAAAAAGTGAGGTAAAATAATAATCGTAAATTTCATGGACTCTACAACCCTCATTGACTGGACTACACGGTTAATAGTATCAATCAAATCATTGTTATAACATCAGGAGATAAAACTCGAAATATAGTTTATTCAGATGTCTTATGAACATATTTTTTTCCATTTGGATTCTTCCTACAATACAAAATTCTTATCAATAAGCATATAAAACTTTAATCATTAGTTAAAACTATATAAGTTCTTTACTTATGAGAGCGGGTGAAGCCGCGGCGCGGAATGCTAGTAAAATATACTTCACTAAAACAAATTATTACCTAATATTAGTCTTAATATTATGGAATATTTGAATAAATAGCAGTTGCAATACATGTGTGTTTGACGAGACCGTTGTCGCCTACTCATATTAAAGTAGGACAAAATATTGGGATATTCCATGTTCGAAAGTCCCTTCAATTGGAATCTAGGGGGTCACGTTGGACAAGAGCACACTCACAGTTACAATAGATCGGTAATCTATAGTATTTAGCCATAGTTGGAGTAAGTTAGGGAGTTTGTGGCCCAAAACTATTTATTAAAAATTAATGATTTGACATAATAAAAAATACATCTGATTTGATGAAGTTAATCTTAATTTAATTTTTTTTTTTTTTTTTTTTTTTTTTTGTTTAGCCAAATGAGCCTATAATGATGATTCATGGAATGAAATTCTACTATGAAAAACAAGAAAATTTCTATGGATCCGGAATGTAATTTAGAAAGAGAAAAAACTAAAATAACTCTTGATTAGAATGACTAGCCTAGCATTGATTCTAACCACGATCATACCCTCAGAATGTGATTACGAAGCCTTGGGAATGTTCAACCTCGCGCTAAATACGGACCGCCTCATTGTGTTTTATTTGTTTACATCTATTGTAACCACGCGCAAAGACTACTATGTATTTTCTTTTTCTAGTGGTAATCACTGTTTTCCGCCCAGTCTTGTTCTATTTGCAACTAGTTTGGATGAAGTAATCTAACATAACTTGTTTTATTTTCTCAATTCTTCTTCCTTCTTTCAGTTTCGAATGAAGAATCACTTCGAAGAATGAAGAATCAAATGCCTAGTATCGAAGCTCAAGCACCGACGTGTTGAAAGCCACTTTATGGTCAAAATAATTAACACCTTATCCTTTAAGTAAAATTTATCTTTGGATCTACCCTGAGGCCAGATATTGAAAATAAAAAACTGATGACAACACTACTACCAGTTTTGTTCACATGTCAAAAATGAAATCCTTTGTCTATCTGCTAAAACATACAATTAGCTTTTTTCTACGTGTATACCTGCGAAAGGGAGGTACATGTAAGCTTATAATTGTTTCTCGTATAAATAAAAGCAATAAACCCGCTTATACGTTTTACAAGCATTCCCAGTCGCGGCTTCGCCCTTCTCTGATAACTAAAGAACATAGATAATTTAAACTAATAATTGAAGATTTATTTGTTTATTGACGGAAATCTTCAATTCCTTCAATAATATTTCCACGCATTGCATTAATTTTCAACCTAGCTAAAATTGCACTGATTAGGTGTTTGAAGGTTATTTGGACATCCAATTTTTAATTTTAATGTATAAGTTGGTATTCTCTAGACAGACAAAGACAATTAATAAACTCTTGTAAATAATGAAAATTCATGGAATTCAAAAGGGCCATGTTATAAGGATAACAATGATGTGCGATATAAGGATATCGCGTTTTCATTAACAAATCGATCGAAAATCAGTAGATTTTATTATTGCTAAATCTTCCTGGAACTATAAAGATGGTGTGCTTCAAATTTGGTACAGATTGGTTCAGTAGTTTTCGTGGAATAATATTATGAATGAAACAGTTTTATATGTCTCCATATATAACTGGTGTATAACTTTCTACATATATAATGTATGTATATATAAGTATATATATATAATTTATAAGTATATATATATATATGGAATAATATTATGAATGAAACAGTTTTATATGTCTCCATATATAACTGGTGTATAACTTTCTACATATATGGTGTATGTATATATAAGTATATATATATAATTTATAAGTATATATATATATATATATATACTTATAAATTATATATATATATACACTTGGTGTGAGGTATTGGAGGAGAGCAGCTGGTGACAGAAACAAATGGAGGGGAATCGTGGAAGAGGCCAAGGTTCTGCATGGACCGTAGCGCCATTGTTGTTGTTGTTGTTGTTGTTGTATATGTATTGTTGTATATAAATATATAAATATAAAAATAAACGACCTTTCCATAGGGTTACTATGGAAGGGAAATAAATAAAAAAAATGTATATGTATTTATATATATATATATATATATATGTAATTTTTCTTGATATAATTCAATATTATTAAATATATTATTTTATTATTGAAGAGAAAAGATTTAACCCAGTCGGGATTCGAACCCGAGTTTCCACCTCTCTAGCGTGGCGTCTTATCCAACTAGGCCACCGGGGTCGTATCCGAACCAGGCAAATCTTCCCTCTTCAGTGATCCATAACCCCCGGGCACTCGCAAATCGCGATGTGATTCCGGGGATGAATGTTCATTTTGAACATTACATTTAACTTGGATCTATTGACAATCCGTCACCGTTATAACGTGTTCAAAATGAACATTCATCCCCGGAATCACATCGCGATTTGCGAGTGCCCGGGGGTTATGGATCACTGAAGAGGGAAGATTTGCCTGGTTCGGATACGACCCCGGTGGCCTAGTTGGATAAGGCGCCACGCTAGAGAGGTGGAAACTCGGGTTCGAATCCCGACTGGGTCAAATCTTTTCTCTTCAAAAATAAAATAATATATATATATATATATATATATATATATATATATATATATATATATATATATATATATATATATGGATAAATTTCTTGACTGTTACTATTAAATGTTTAGTAAGGTTCTTGAGGTTCAGTCAATAAATAAAAACCGCGTTATGTCGCGAAATGGAACACTTAAAAATATATACAACCATTGCAGATTTACTGCAATGTAGAAATCTGATGAGCTATTGGGTTGTCCATACATTAATGCAGGTTTATGTTTATAAAATAAAATTATAAAATAAATGATTAGAAAACATTTTTAATAATTAAGATAAGCTTCATTCCTCTTAATACATTTTTGTTAACGTGTTGGCTCCTCTTTATATAATGTTGAATACTGGTAACTAACAATTTCTATTAACTTTTATTAATAATTTGTTTTCCACTTAAAAAGCAATCCAGGTCCTTTAAAAAATGATAGTTGATTGGCAGGAGGTCTGGAGATAAGGGTTGTTGAGGCAGTTACTTACAACTAAGTAAGTAACTGACAAAACCTTTCATAGCGATGTTTTTTTGTTGTTTTTTTCGTACATACTCTGGCTCTGTTGGTGTTTCTCGGATCGAAAATTTTACGACAGTTCCTCCTAGGACCTAGTTTTATTGGTTTGATTAAAAAAAGTCACGTTGTAACGTTTTTTTTTAACACACAAAAATGTAACGTTTTGACACGCCCTAGTTCTGTTCGTGTTGCTCGGTTCGAAAATTTGACTACAGTTATAACTTTTGTCCATAGAACCTACCATTTAGTTTGAATAAAATAAGTCACATTTGAAACCGCTCAACCTCGTTTGGAAACATCGTTGATTTTTGATTTAATTAAATTATTAAATTAGATAATTTGATCGTTTTAATTTTAAAATGTAAATATGGAAGAGCGGTAGATTATAGATAGTGACATCCATGATCTATTGTTTGGCACATGCAGTGAGAAATTGAGTTTTTTTATTTTATTGTGTCCAATTAATTAGTCACTTAATTAGTCTTTTAATTAGTCACGGGACCGAAATATTTTTTAATATTTTAACTTCAATATTCACTAGCGCCAGAATTGTTAGTTTCATAATAAAAGCCTACCTGTAGGAAATTTTATGGGCTTATTTGTGTATAACTGCTCATTTTTTTAATGGAAGTTTTCTATGCAAGTAAAAAAAAAAAAAACCTACCACTGATGAATAATAAAAATGAAAAAATATTTTAGGCCCACAACTTTCAAAACGCTGGTCTTCTTAAATATTCATTAGTCAAATATTATCTTTTTGTTAACTGCCTGAATTGTAATTATCTACATATATGTTATAGATAATAAATGATAATTTATTTATAATAATAATTTATTACTTGTATTATTATTGTTTTTTACCTCTTAAGCACTTTTTTTTCAATTGAATAATTTTTAAACCGGCGTACATAGGGGCATTTTACGCATCTAGGCGGCCAAAAAAAAACAAACAAAAAACCTTCAAACCTTTGTAAATGAACTTTGTGGCCACTTGATTTCACTCCAATGATGACTTCAACACCAGTGATATCTGCATCTAAAAAATCATCTGCAAGCATTACCATCGCCAGTGTTACCAGCTTTAGGGACATCCACAATCGATTCCGTTTTTTGTATGAGTTGTTCTTCGATAATTTTTCCTTTGCATAACAATTGCTTTGTCAGTATCCGTTCTTAGCTACCACCTATTTACAGGGAGCAAATAGGAAAGATGCTATATCGTTTTCAACAGACAAATCCTGGCGTGCAATGTAGATATACCAAAAGAAAGAACATCGGTATCAACATAATTTTTATTTTTTATATCAAATGATTGAATTCTTCAAAGGTAACGCCACAAATGTAGGACCTCATAGTTAATGTTAATGTGACGGCATTACACACATTTGCGTCAATCAGAGAAAATGAAAGGATGTGTTTCATAGTATAACAATTGTCTTCCAATGTGATTATTAATTAGTGCTATTTGATGAATTTAACTACTTAAAATTTTTAACGGTTTTTTTTTTCCATTTTACCAGGCGTCTCAGTTTAATTTTTGATTTTAACAGATTGGTTTTTTTTTTTTAATTAGTACATTATTTCCTTTAATTGGTCACTAGAATAGTTCACAATAGTTTAAAGATGTCTTCAAATATTTTAATTTTACCTCAAATTGGTAAGTTTTGTCCCTGAATTTTATCGATCAGTGATTTTCGGGTCACTTCTCTTACTCTTGAACCAATTGACACTTATAAAAAAATAGAACAAAAAATAGAATGTTTTCTAAACAGCCGAAATGGTACTGATAGATTAATTGGTAAAATAACTACAACTTTAAAAGTATGTGTGTTCACCTGCAGTTTCCAGGTCAGTATCTCTATTTATGAAGAATATCATTAAATATAGGCCTGACGGACAGCGACTAAGAGGGAGGCTGAGGGTGACGTGGCAACAAAATGTCGAAAAGGATCTCCGAAAAATAGGAATCAGAAGATGGAAAACAAAAGTCAAGGATCGCCAGGAGTGGAGGAATTGTGGAGGAGGGCAAGGTTCTTTAAGAGCTGTAGAGCTCTTCAATAAATAAATTTAAAAATCATTAAATATAAGAATACCCATTTTAAATGATGCGAATAAAACTTAGAAAGGAGAGAGATCCGATGGACTGGGGAGATGGGGCAGTTTAAACTAATCGTGCGCCTTAGGTATTGGAAGAAAGCGACAAGGCTAACATAATGCCTTTGTTTATATAACTTTATAAATAGCTTAGTTTTTTTCTTTCTGTGGACTTTATCATATTGACTTTTGGCCGCTTAAAATAGCGAAATACCCTTATGTGCGGCGTATGAATACCGAGAATCAGTAATTGATTACTTAGTATCTGTATAGAAAATTGAAAAATTAAATAAAGATAATTCTAAAAAGTAAAAAAATGAAGATGAAGAAAAAAATAAACTTGCATAATTAAATGTAGAAGGGATCAGTTTAAGTGGGCAGTTAATAAAAAATTAAAATTTTAATTGGAATGTTCAAAACTAAACAAATGCGGAAAGATCCCGCTTTTGATATGCTGAACCGTAGATCCACCCAAGGATATTTCGTGCGTCATATCGAGCGTCTAGTTTTTGATAATAAATTATCTAACGGCACACTGAGGTCCCTCCACCCCTTGTGGCCAAACAAGAACTTCCTTACAGGTTGTGGATTAAAAAATCTTTTAAAATAAATGCTCTCTGTAAGCATTTTACATTTCCTGTAGTTATTTTATTTATTTTTTTAAACTATTCATTAATATTTACAACTGTGTACATTATATATAGGTAAATTTGAGGAATATGATTACAATGACGTAAAGAACTACTCACTTGAAGCGCTACTCAATAGTTCTGCATTAGAAGGTCTATTGGCTATCTTCTTTTTAGAAGGATTATCGGGAATGGAGTGTAAGAAAATGTTGGATTCGAGTGGGTGTGGAGTTTACTTTGATAAAGATCATGCTAAAAAAAAAAATATTTTAATTGGTATCATTAAATATAGGAAAACACATTTTAAATGACTTTTAATGATTTATTTGGGCCAAATCAGTAACATAGGGAACATATAGATCTTTATGGTTAAGATTGTTTGTGACATAATAAGGTTTAGTGGGGCCCCAAACCTCAACTCTGTATGTCCAAATGGGTTTAATTATGTTCATGTAAATAAGTCTTTTGTAATTTATCGGGAGCATCGAACCTCACCATCGGTTTGGAGTTTGAAAATTCCATTCATCGGTACCTCGATTACCTATACTTACTGATTATAGAGCAGGACCATAATATCAGTAAAGTAGATGTAATTATTTATGTTTTTGTAAATTTAGAAACACATCGAACTCTTAACGGTACGATAATTTTGTTCATGTGATTTTATAATTTTCATTCATTTTTAAATTCTTTGGTTATTTATTTTTTTTAAGTTAAAAACACAACAATGGGAATAGGTTAATGGTCGTGGCTCTAATGATTACAATGGTTTGTACTATCAACTGTATTAAACGTTACAAAATTTAATTTCTTCATCTTCTTCTATAGTGGCACTATAACAAAGCTGGGAAAAATTTAATCATTGCTATGATGCAATTTGACAACTAAGTCCATTATCTGCATGAGTTTCTTAATAGTATCTGTCCATCTGGATTACCAAATCATGCATTAAAATTAAAATTAGATGTCTATGTATGTTTTTACGTAATTTTCAAGAACCTAATCAGTGCAGTTTTAACAAGGTTAAAACTTACTGCTATGCGTGATATCACAGAAGAAATAATGCTCAATGGCTCACTATAATACAAGTTTTTTATCGATAAACAAATTAAACTTCAATTATTAGATATAAAGTTCTTTAATTATGAGAGCGGATAGCCGCATGGGGCTTTGGGGACGCTAGTTATAAATAGTCGGAAATTATATTCATCCCTAGAGAATAGAAGAGATTAATAGACGATACGGACTGTTATATGATAAGTTCTACTATTTCGATCAAAATTCTATTTAAAATATTTGAACAGCGCGTCAATTTAAGCGAATGCTTTAAGGAAATACAGGAAGAACCAGGCAAAGAAGAAAACATGGCACCAGACAAAATAATGCAAATGTGTGGCTGGCGAACCAAGACTGTGATGGATGTCCTTACTGGACTGTGTTGTCCAGCAGTAACTGCTTATAAGATACAGCACATTGACGTCATAGTGTAATAGGATTTATATTAGTTTATATTTATATTAGTAATATGATTATAAACTTGGTAGTCTATTAGGAAAAAAAGATGGATATTTTTTTCCACTGTTTTTGAAGTTTTTAGATTATGCTGAGTTGGAATTTTAACTTTGTCGCTTAGAAATAATGATGTGCCCCGAAAGCAAGCAATAATAATTTTTCAGTTGCCTGCATTTAATCCAATGGCATAGAGAATAAATCGATACGTGAAACATGAGACTTATCTTACAGCATCAGGTGATCGATAACTGTGACAAGAAATAAATCTACATTATTTTTTTTTTCTCTGATCAGAATTAATAAAGAATGCAATGAAATAACAATCCGACAGATTGCAAATTAATGAAAACAACATGGTCACTTATTACACGTGCTAGTTGATTGTGCAATCTACTGAGTCCAGGATGGCCAAGGCTTATGGCACTGGTACCTATTCCTAAGGGAACATACCCTTGTATGCCTTGTACTTTGTATTTCTTCAGGGGCAGAATCCTTAAACAAAGAAAAATTGCATCATGACTTGTTCACAACTGTCTATAAATAAGGCATCCATGAACAATGTGATTCCTAGTATATGGACAAAAGCTGAACTGGTTTCATAGCTTTAAACAAAAACATCTACATATAACAGATGATATACAGATTTTGGTCAGACTGCTTGATGAATGTCCCATGGTTTCACTAACTTTTATTCAAATTATTTTTCTGCAATGAACTATTAGCACTAGGCTTCGGAACCATGGTGTGTTGCCAAAAAAGGAAAGTACGGACAAATTAAAATGCCATATTTTCAAAATACAATACAAACTTAACAAAAGTCAACATAACATTTTAAACGAGTTTAGAAATATAAAATGTTCTGCGGTGAGAATTCCTTGTTTTATGTTCGCTGCATGTGGATTTAATTAATACTTTTTATACGAAAATCATTTTTTTTTTTTTTCCATTTTTCCATCTCTTGTTTTATTTATGAATTCAGTTTTTCATAACCTTACTAGTAATAAAAAACATTACTTATTTTAAAATGCCAAAAAGACCATAAACGTTATGGTCTATTAGTAAAGCATGTCACGACGGTGTGACATTGAATTATAATTATGTTTTCAGCCGTTCGCATGACAGATTTTTATGGATGTCCATACAGACGATCTCAGAGGAGAAATATGGGGGATAAATCTCCCTCACCGAAAGTTTATAATATTTAAATACTATAAAATTTGTGATTGTTCTAAACGAAAAGAATTGAACTGTTTTTTTTCCCTCTACAATTCATATATCCTCAAAAATAACATCTCAAAACGCGACAATAAGAGGATGTGATATAAAATGGAATACATATTTAAAATCGTCATCATACATAAAAATCATAATTTTTTTGAATTTTAAATTTTTTAACTTTATATATTTATTTACACCTGTCAATTAAAATGTGACAACCATTGAATGTGTAGTAAGAATGTAAATGGCTTGAAAGGCATGGAGAGCAGATCCCAGCGGCACCTTCAGTCTTTATTTTTATTTTATTTTAGTCTAGGAGGTCTCTCGTCCAGCTCCTTTTTAGTCTTCTCTGTGTGTTGTCGGAAATATTTGTTTTTTGGCCATGTCGTTTATAATTGTATTAGGATGTCCATATAATTTTTCGTAGTTTCGTTTGTAGTAGGTTCTTATTTGTTCTTTAACCGTTGATATGCGTAGGTCAGTTTGTAAAGTTATGTTGCTTACGTACCATGGTGCTTTTGTGATTGTTCCTGAATATTTTTACCTGGAAGATTTGAACCATCATAATAAATATAAAATAGTAAACCATCATCATGATTAAAATAGCCAGTCCCCCTTCTCTTGATCTTATTTTTTAACTGGTATTGTCTATCGTGTCTTCAACCTAGCAATAATCTGCAAGTTGAATTATCATAATTTCTCATATCACATCATATTCCTTACCCTCTCCTTTCCGTTTCTTATTATGCGATCTTCATTTTCTTCTTTACCTTTCTATCTTGCCCTTTTCCTTTTCATATATTATTTCTTATATTTACTTTCTAAAACTTTTGTATGACTTTTTATATTTTTAAAGACCAGTTAGTAAATATTAATATTATTCAATTAGTTCACTCAGTCAAAGTTGTATTATTGTACTAGTTATAAAGTGTATGGTTCAACTATATCTTGATACCATCTTATATTTTGTAAGTAATTCACATTTTGTATTTTCTTTCAATTAATTATATAATTAATACTTTAGAGATTTAAAAAAAAAAAAAATTATTTGTTTGTTCATTATTGTATAATTTTTGATCTCATCCAATTTTTGGTTATTTTTAGCCCTGAAGAAGACCTGTAAAGCAGGTCAAAACGTTGGCACTCCTCATATAAAGCTTTTTTAAGATTGGATGTGCAGTTTATAAACCTGAATGCGTCCCTGACCAATTTCTTCAACCACTAAAATATCATAAAATTTTAAGTCAGGCATGTGATAGTTCAGCACCCATCGGTACCTACTCCAGTTTCGCATTTACTGGTCTAAGATCTCTTCAGCCTTCTTGGGGATGGCTCAGGTATATCAATAGTATATATATAATAGTATACCATATTTTGTATAAGTTTGTTGCAGAGGAACTTTGTCTAGTAATGTTTTGTATGTAGTGTAAGTATGGCCATTTACAGAGGGTATGTGCAAGTCGATATGTAATATTCTATTGCTCACATGCCAAGGTGAACGTGATATGATTCTAAATACTTTTGACTGAAAAGTTTGTAATTTTTTAAAGTTAGTCTTTTTTGCTGTCCCGAAAATTTGGGATAAATAAAGGTTTCAGCAAGTAAGTATAAGTATTTAATAGTTGTCTGATTTTTATAGTCGGTTGCTTGAGAATTATTGAGTATAAACCCCTCAGTCTATTATTACAGGCAGAGGCGTTTCATTTTCACAATGCAGAAGGTCATCCTTCTGTCGAAAGTAGATCCTAAGTAATGAACTGTATTTTTTGTTGAATAGATTCATTGTTTATAGACTGGAGGGATGTGTCGTGTCTATGAGTGAATTTAGTATGCTGAGATTTGTCTTTGAGTTTAATTTTCCCCGGTTTGAAGTATTTTTGTAGTTGTTGTAAGTAATATAGGAGAGTCAGAGGTTTAAAATCTAAAAGAAGTCTAATTTGTTAAGATATTATTATTTATTTCTGTTTTTATGTTTTTACCCCACCAAAATCCTGTCTTTTTTTAGATATCCCTCCTCGAAATCGTATTCTGAGAGCGCCTATTAATTCCGTCTCATGAAGCAGTTGCTTTTACTCTGATTAGCTTTCAGGAAATATTTTTGAATATTTCTTATAAATATGATTTGGACCTTAGGCGAACCACCCGGTTGCTAATTTTGAATCCTGACTTGGCCATATAAAGGAAAGAACGAAAAAGAAGAAGATGAATTTGATTTCTGGGCGTTTTTTAAGACCATGAATAATTATTTGCAATGTTTAATAAATTTATCATAGTATTAAATTAGGTTTGAAGAACTAATGTTAATTAATGGTTTCAACTTTGTCTTCATTACATAATTTCTAGTATTAAATAAGATCCTGTCATTTAAAAATAGGTGATTTAATTAGATCGATTATCATAGTAGTTTTTGCTATCCTTTGCGTCAGCAACTTATATCATAGTCAAGGATTTAATTTTTCTTTTTGTCAGTCGTTTTTTTCAAAGCTGCTACTACTTCCTAGATCTTTAAATAAATTAGAATCCGCCTTCATGAATAAAACAAACAAAAAACATCTCTATAAATCTAACAATCAATTTTTTCGTGTTTATTAAGGTAAGTATTGATAATTTTAGGTTTATTAAAAATAATTCAGCTCCTCTTACGATCATGAAGAAGCATAAAACCTATATTATTGACATGGATATGTTTCTTGGCTGGGGGCCTATACTTTGTTGATTTAATGTTTTTTCAAAGTCAAAGATATAACATTTTGACAAGCTCTAGCTCTGTAGATGTTGGTTGGATTAAAATTTTTTAGGCAGATTTCTGATCAGAAATTTAATGGAAAAAATTTTTGTTATCTAGCATCTGTCACTAGGTCCTACCTTTTAGGAGCTGTATTGCTTGGAATGAATGAAGTCACGTTTGAAACTTCTATTTTTAAGTTTAGAGGCCTTTTTTACACGCTCTAGCTTTGTTGGTGTTGCTCTGATCAAAATTTGACGTCAGTTTTCTGGTCAGAAATTTAATCAAAAAAATGTTTTGTTATATAGAATTTGTCGCTAGAGCCTACCGTTTAGGAGCTATATTGGTTTGAATGAAAAAAAAGTCACGCTGTAACGTTTTTTTTTTACACTAAAATGTGTAACTTTTCTCACCCTCAAAAATGTAACATTTTGACACGTTCTAGCTCTGTTGGTGTTGCTCAGATCAAAAAGTTTTCTGATCAGAAATTTAATAGAAAATACATTTGTTATCTGACATTTGCCTGTAGGACCTACCTTTTAGGGGCTTTATTGATTTGAATAAAAAAGTTACTTATTGCCTACTTTTGGGTCATTTTTTGGACGTGCTCTCGCTTTATTGGTATTGCTCGGATCGGAAATATACTGAAAGTTTCCTTATCAGAAATATAATGGAGAATATTCGGGTGTAGTTCCGCAGACGCCCCCGTTTTCAAACGCCTATTTCTTCCATGTCACTCCACCAAAACATAAATCCAATTAGTGCTATTTAATCTACATTTGACAAATTTTTGTTTAATATTAAACTCATTGAAGTGTTTTAAGTTGTCCTGTAGAAAATATTATAGTAAAAAAGTTGGGGGCGTCTGCGGAACTATTTACCAAGGGGAAAAGTTCCGTAGACGCCCCCGGTGAAAAAATATTATTTATAAGTTTGGATTCTAATTAAATATAATGATTCATTTAACACATCTTTATTAGGGTCTCTAACAGCTCGTCTGTTATGATATTCGCAAGCAGTGTATAGCTTCTCCATTCGTCTGTAATGATAGTGCTTCCCGGTTTGACATTTTTTATGATCAGAGGTAGCAAAGTTGCTGCGTCACGCTTATTGTGGGGGCAAATTTCCACCGGAACTTCTTTTGCCCATCCCGTTCTATCATCACCAGAATCCAACTCCCGTCCACATTCCTTCCTCGATTATATTTTGAGGAATTGCGGGTTTAAGGTTAGAGATTAAATCGGTGACACAATAAACAATAAACAAAAATGTCCTAGAATTTTAGTTGTAACCTACGATAATATTTTAATATCATTTCACGCAGCAAAGGGCTGGGGGCGTCTACGGAACTTTTTCCCTTGGTAAATAGTTCCACAGACACCCCCAACTTTTCTAAATTAATATTTTCAACATAATATCCCTATACAATTTAAATAATTAAGTATGAGAAGAAAATAGGTTAAATGTAGATTAAATAGTACTAATTGGATTTATGTTTTGGTTGAGTGGCATGGAAGAAATAGGCATTTGAAAATGGGGGCGTCTGCGGAACTACACCAGAATATTCTTCTTTCATATCATTTGTCGCTAAGACCTACCGGTTAGGAGCTATATTAGTTGGAATAAAACGCTGTAGCGTTCAACATTCAAATGTGTAACACTTTTTTATTCTCAAAAATGTTACATTTTGACACGCTTTAGCTCTAATCTAAAGGTGTTGCTCACATCAAACATTTGCAGATACTTTTCTGATCAGAACTTTAATATGAAATATTTTTTAACGTTTGTCGCTTTGACAGGCCGTTTATGAGCTATATTGGTTTGAATGAAAAAAATCACTTTTTGCCTATTTTTTATTTTTATTTCATATTTTTATTTCATTTCATTTGTCACTATGACCTACCGTTTAGGAGCTATATTGGTTGGAATTAAAAAAGGCACGTTTGAAACCGCTATTTTCTCCCTAAATTATTTCTAATAGTCATTGATTGTTAATTTAATTACTACTCTAATTAATTTGATTCTTTTAATTTTAAAATGTAAATTGGAAAAATCGATAGATTATAGATAGACATATCCATGATCTCTCGTTTTTCCCGATCCCCAACAGATTTTCTTTCTTTTCTCACTACCCGTGCAGATACAAATAAATCGATTCTCGGTACCGATAACTCGGTTAAAAAATTACCATATTGCTCCACAGCTTAGGGGTTTATTTAATACTATGCCAATATATCGTCCCTAGTGACATAATAGCCCCATCTATTGATGTCCGACTTATTGGATTAATTTTTTTTCCAACCGTGCTAATTACATTTAATAAAGTGGCAATTAGGCGAGTAATAATTATTATTATTAATGAATATTCTTTATACAACATTATAATTGTAGAACTGTAAAAGATTTTAACCAGAGATGGGCAGACTGGCTTTGGCCAACCAGTCGGCTGGCCGATCATTCGCCAAGCCTATCATTAGGTTAGAATTCGGGTGACATCGTTTATAGCTCCGTATTCTTTAGTAGGTGTTAAATGACCTTAAAAAGAAGCTTTAGCTGTATATTTAATTATATAACCACCAAGAGTGACATCTAAAGAACAATCTACAGGAGAAATATAGGCAATGTTATTAGTTATGTTATATTATAATGTAATTTTATTAGTTTCATTATAACGTAGATTGTAACTTTAAAACCAATTAAATATCAATCACATAATTTCTTTATTATTTTTCACTGAATTTCAGTATATAAATTTTTCATGCAGAAAAAAAAAAAAAAACTATTTTAGAAAAAGTTTACATTGATTAGAAAACTGATTACTGAGATGATGGCGATTAAGTAGAGGACTTAGGGAGCAGCTTCTCAAACCCAATTTTAAATATTTTTTCTGGCTAGTAACGTACAGTTTTCTACTCACAATCAGTATAATTTTAGTAAAGAAAATTCAAAAGAGAAACAGCCGAATCTGAATTCTTATTATTATTCCTTGGTGACACTACTGTCCTCGAAGGACCTTGACCTCCTCAACCACTCGCTCCCACTCCTCTTTCACCAAAGCAACCCATCTTACATTTTCTTATACCCAGAGTCCTGATGTCATATACAGCCTCCCTCTCTTTCTCCTGGTACAGTTTTCTTAACTCCTCATTTTCCCTTATTCTTTACATATCCCCCTCACTAACTGGGCCAAAGATTGTACGTAGAATTTTTCTTTTCCAAGCGTTCTACATTTTCGCTCGCCTATGTAACAATAACAACAAGATAACCTAATAATAACAACAAAAACAAGATAACCTGTTAGGATTGATGAATGAATATCCTCTTCTATTGGGATTAATTTATTAGAATGCTAGTTTCGGATGTTAAACATTCATCTTCAGTTCTAAAGCATACAAAATTTTCAACACATCAGCACTATTTTACATGGATTATATATACTAAAATTTTCAAAAATGTAAGACAAGAAATCAAACATTGCTATTCGCCTGAGGAGATCTAACACATATTTGAAATATATCCATCGTTGATAGGGGGAGGGGGCAGGTAGGTTAAATTTTTGGGTTTTACTATCAGATTTCCCCTATGACTCATTGAATTTTCCGTTCCTATTGGAAATTTAAACTGGGGCTATTTACCTTGCCATTTAAACAAAAAACTAAACCAGGTTGTGGTGGAGGACAGATCCCTGTGGCAGCAAATGTTAGAGTAGGCCAAAGACCAATTCAGTCTATAGCGCCAGATGAAGAAGAAGATGTATCAATAGGCCTTAATATGTATAGTTCCATTCACTGTCGATTTTGCCTCTCTTGATAGCAAGTTGGCCAATCTTTTCAGCGCCCAGAAATAAAAACTATTGGCTACTATTATTTTTCCTTTTTTAACTTCATAATAAAGAACCTTTATAAGTGCTACCAATGGGTAGGTGCTTTAAAAACAAGTGACGTGTTATTTTTATCTATGTCATCACATTTACATGATATATTATATTTTATATTGTATACACAGTTGTAAATTTCAATAAATACTTTTAAAAAATTCTTCCTTTTACTCCTTTACTCACAACGTTATTTTAGTGAGAACAGCTCCCAAATAGTTGTAAGCTTTAACCCTTTCAAACTTGTAGGGTGTGCATATGGCTGCTTCATAAAGTGCCAGTTTTTTTCAAGTAATAACCATATACTTAGTTTTTAGCTAATTAATCTTAAGGTCTAACTTCTTTGCTGCAGCTTCGAACTCCTCAAAATCTCAATAAAGCTGATTTTGTCCTCGTTGCTGAGTCTGAATTATGAATACAAAATATCATCATCAATATCTAGAAGTAGAATTTTATTTTGTATTTTGTCCTCAATCGTGGTTGGTAATTGTCGGGAAAATTTCAGCCTAGGAAGTCGCACTTATTAAAACAGGCTAAGGTCTTAAATATGGTTTGCCCTCGTAAACAGCACACCGAAAAAATATCTCAAATAAATAAATTAAAATCAATTATGATGATGGGTTTTAAGCAATTAAATTTAACCGTCAAGTTTAAACACACGCACAAAAAAACAAAACAATATATTTCCTTCATTTGTTTTTAAGTAAAAGAACCAGCACAGAGAATTTACTTATAGCTCATTGACAACAAGTTTTGCCTGTTCAAACACTCACAAAGCAACGATATATCGATATTAGATTTGTTATTTAATTAAAACAACCATTTCCGATAACCCTCCGAGGCGTCTGAAAAGAAGATGGCCCAGAGACCTTCTAGTGTAGAATTTTTATTTAAGTGCTATTGATGAGTAGTTCTTTTCAAGTTTTGTCACGTTATTATAATAGTTAACAACATATTTACTTGATGTATATGTTTCTTACAGTTGTAAATTTCAATCAATTGATATAATAAATTAAAACAAAATTGAACTGGTTAGAATGACAGCTCTGAGATGACGCCATTCGGCCTAATGTTTATAAGCCTGCTTAGTTAAAATCACAAATTAATGCGAAGGTTTTTTAATCCTGAAGATGGGGAATGGGGAATCTAAATAACATTTTTCACTAATTAGCCTATTTATGTGTTAATATAGTATAAACAAAATTAGCATGGACCATGACTTTTAAAATAAGTTTATTTTTATAAGTTTTGGATTAATAATACAAAAAAAAAAAAGATAGAACTAATAAAATTATCATCGCAATATAATATTAGCCTCTTGATAAGATCATTAGTATAGTTTACAACTTAACGAATTATGAATTTAACAAGTCATTTTGAAATGAAGTCATTATCATTTCCTTGAGCGGTGTTCACTGTATACAAATAAGAAAAGAAGATAATCATTATGTTATTTTCCAATTATTTTTACCAACTTTTTCTACAACTAAAACGTAGTTAAATTATTGAATAGCTTATATAAAATGGATGGTCTCATCAATCATCTTATGTAACTCACATCACACCAGCTTATTAGCAAGGATATATCTGCTCATATTATTTTATTTCTCATGAAAATTGTTGCACTTAAAACATCGTTTAGTTGTTTTCCAATAAATTGGAACGTAAAACAAATAAAAAAAGTTATTTATTTTTCGTTTCAAATACATTTCTATGAACAGAGAAAATTCATTCTTCTCTGAATGAAGGACAACTTAGCTCCTAGATGACACCCAAATGTTTTTTAACTCCCTTCAATTGAGGTTTGTGTTGTTCTTTGTTGGTGCTTAACGTCCGTACTTCAACTAGGGCAGGCAGGACGGGTTACCATTCTATTTTAGCCAGGATGGGATTCGAACCCACGACCTTCTTTACCGGTGGCTCTGAAACCCCTCCTCAGCGTCCTTTGCTTTCGAGCAGCCGAAAGCTTTAAGGATTGTGTGTGATCGGTTTTAAAATCATTGGAGAATGGTTTTTTCTTTTCACTCTCACTCTCTTTTGAGTTAGTTTTCAAATAAAACTGACTGGGAGACGTTTTGACTTGTAACTCACAGATTTGAATGCCGATTTTTGTGTAGGTAGTAGGGATCTATAATAGTGCAAAACTAGAGTTATAGCCGCCAATGAGCATTAGGAGCCGAGAAAAAAAAACCAATATGAAAATCACGTTTTATTTTATTTTTTTCTCAGCTCTCAGTCAAGATAGAGAAAAATTTTTTCCGCGTAAAATTGTAGTTTTGTATGCTATATGTTTGCCACAACCTAATAAATAATCTCTTTAATAATAATATCAGGTTTCGGTTTAAACATGAAATCCTGCATTAATTTCCGGACAACGGTTTTTGGTTGTGGTAAAGAGATAGCATACAAAACTACATCTTTACGTGAAAAAAAAATATTTCTCCATCTTGAGAGCTGAGAAAAAAATAAAATAAAACGTGGTTTTCATATTGGTTTTTTTATTCTCGGCTCCCAATGCTTATTGGTAGGCTATAACTCTAGTTTTGCACTATTATAGATCCCTACTACCCACACAAAAATCGGCAATCAAATCTGTGAGTTACAAGTCAAAACGTGTCCTTGTGAGTCCATTTTAATGACACTATATTCGAGAATATTTTTTGTTTAGATTGTTTCAAAAGCAGAGTAACCTTTTTTTAGTAATGAAAGTTTGAGTCCTCACATCCTTGAGTGTGATGAATAGTGATAGTTTTTGAATAGTTTAGTCATATTTTATATATTTTTAAATGCTATCAATCCAATCTAGTCTAGCTAGTCATTAAGACTGCGAGACGTGATGATACATTCCTGTAGTTTGTTACCACACTTATTCTCCATATATTCTAATTTTAGGTTTCATTTAATGTTTGATTTTTATTTTTTTTTTTTAACTTAAAAACTGTTATTTGCAACTGTAATACGAATAACAATCAGCCAATGTAAACATAAATACACAAAAATTATGGCATGTGTTGACATGAGCGAGACAGTATCCAATGTATTACTCTAGGAGATCTCTCATCCAGCTCCTCTTTAGCCGACACCTTGCTACATTAGGGATGTCTATAGATGCCATTTTTTGTATTAGTCTGTTTACGTGTCTATTTAATTTGTCATAAAATCTTTAGTAGTTATTCCGAATGTGATTCGTGACAGACGGGGTACTACTAAAGTAAGTATGCATTACTTTATTAGAAACGATTTAGGGGAATCCGTTATCAGTCTACACAATTTTGATTGGAATGTTTAGATTTTCCGAATATGTGCCTTTTCGGCGGAATGTTTGAATTTTAAATTTTAAAAAATAAACGTAAAATCTGTTTTTAATATGCTAATTTTTTTTTAAATCAATATTTTTAATAAACTTGACTTTTATTGATTCTTCTATTTAAGTTACAACGCGATTATTTTTTTATTTTTTTTTAACAACAAAAGAATTCTTTAATTCAGGATTGTGTATCAGATAATCAAGAACCGGTTTTCTTCGTGAACTGTGAAAGTAATTTTTCAGTAACACTCATAATATTTACTTATTCCCTCCTACTATAATATTCCTTGATATCGAGGTAGTTTTTATTTAAAAAATTTTTTTTTTAAATGATATACTATTATAAATATAAAATCTTTTAAAAAAAAAAAGAAGGAAAAAAAAGTGTTTAAATTATTCATGTAATATGGGAAGTCTACCTGTAAAAATACATGCAGTTAACAATGAAAATATGTTATGCACTAACGTAGTGAATAACGAACAGATGTGTAGATATTCTACTCCATTGAAGTAGTGTGATTGAAAAATCTCTAGTACCCAAAAAAAACGTGAAGTTATGTTGTTGTTTTTTTTTTTTTTTTTTTTTTTTTTTTTTTTTTTTTTTTTTTTGTACAATGTGAGGATAAACAAGAAAAGCATAAGATTCAATTTTTCGAATACTGATTAGTTTCCTCAAAAATTGTTAATAGCTAAGAAAACTTTATCATATCATTTTTAATCCTTATTCCAACTTAATATAGGCTCTATCCACATCCTATTAAGAACTTTTTGAGAAATATAAAGAAAAAAGGAATTTCTGCAAAACACATAATTATTAAATGTGCATATACTATAAAGGAGCTTAATGCATTAACGTCTGGAGATATTGTACTTCATATTACCGTATAGTTTACTTGCTACCTTCAAATATTACTCCTCCTCCAACTTTACAACCTGAGTACCGTTAATCTGGCATTCAGTCAAATTGAATCTAAATAATATGTCCAGTAAAGTGGGTCTATCGAAAATGTTAAAATACCCCTACAACATAAATATGACTTAAGGCGTATAGCTAAAGAAAATTATTTTTTCTCTACTTCAAGCAAAGAGCATCTTTGAAAATATTAAGTTTTTGACATCGCCTTGGAAGAAATAGCCTGACTGATTTCAAGGAAAGCAAGATTTTAAGCTCAACCAGTACCACTTGGTTTATTATATCTCTTGGAAATATGAAGTTAATGTTAAAAAAAAATAAAAGTCAAAATGTTCTTCGTATTTTTTACAGCGATACTTTTATCTTAATTTATGTTTCCACCTCCATACCAGTGGGTCATAAATTCTTTTTCCAACTAGAAATTCTTTTAGATCTGCTGAAAATATCACTTTTTCTGAAAAAATTTCAATAAGATTATAATTTTGTCCTTTTTATAAAGAACATTTTCAATTAATGTTGATAGTAGTCTTAATTGTTGCCCAATTGAAAATCAAAATATTTTTATATAAAAAATATTGGAAATCAAAATATAATTAACTAGCAATCCCCGCTGCGGCTTCGCCCGCTCTCATGAGTAAAAATTTTAGATGATTTTAACTAATAATTGAAGTTTTATTTGCTATAGATAAAAATCTTGTATTGAAGTATGCAATTAAGCTTAATTCCTTAAATGATATTTTAACTCCTAGCAGTCTTTTTTAACCTGGTTAAAATTACACTGATTAGGTGGTTGAAGATCACGTAACAGCATAATGTAATGAGTTAAATGGACTGCATTATCAGTGCTTACGACTAATGGCCCATGAATCATATATTTATACACAATATAAAAAACAAAGGATCCACATTTTGATTTGGTTATCATTTTTATTCGGCCGAAATAATTAATAATAATGTATTGATTTCATCTGGATGGATTTTAATTTCTAACAATAAAAGTACATGGCATTGTGGCAAACCTCGGTTCTGCTACTCAACATTGTACATTTATAATTTTATTATTGTAAATTTTATGATTACTAAATCTTCCTAGAACTATGATAATGACGTAGTTAAAATTAGGTACATATGGATTCATTAGTATTACCATTGTAAACTCAATTGCGGAATGGTGCTAATCACATACCGGTAGATTTCAAACATTACGGGGATCCACATGTCGCACCAAATATTTATAGCTTTTTTAATATTTTAATTGTATATAAGTAAATTTCATTATCAATTTCAAGCTTTATATAACATCCTACCTTTGTAACCTCTCCTGCAGAATGGTACTCGCCACCTATCCGTCAATTTTCAAATTTTACTTTTATCCACATATTACATTTTCAATAACAAAGTAATTGAAAATCAGTAGATTTTATTAATGCCTTCCTTAAACCTTAAACCTTAAACCTTCCTGGAACTATAAAGATGACGCGGTTAAAATATGGTACAGATTGGTTCCATAGTTTTCGTGGTAAGTAATACAAACGAAAAATGGTCTGTCCTTTTATTTAACAGTATAGATATATTTAATTTTTTTTTATTTTTTTTTTTTTTTTAATATTTTACTCATATTTGGGATTTGGACGCTTCATAATTTCGAAGAAGGATCTATGACTTCCGTTCTCGATTTTATGGTGTTAGTGGTCCACTTTTTGTAGTGTCATATTGTTTCACCGACTTCGGAGTTATTTTATCTAGTCCGCTTTTGCATGCCTAAAACTTCAGAATGGGATGTAAATCAAACAAGGACTAGGCCAATATCCTTTGTTTTCAGTACCCCTCAAGGGTTTAAAATTTGTATGACTAGAGAATTTATTGGCCATGGGTTGTTTATTGCAGATAAATTCTTGGAGTTTGTTACCATAGCCTAGCGGTTATTTCCAAAAGTTGCTAAGAAGTAGAGTATTTCTCTGATGATTATTAGTTCTCCGTTAAAAACAGAACACTTCGTAGGCAATGGTGACAAATATTTATATTCTCCTTATATGTGACGGAAGCAATTTCGAACTTCTAAGGCTATTGACATAGATTTTGTGATCATCGATCTGTCTTTTATTGGCATCTTTTCTTCTAACAACTACATGGTAAGACCAAACACTTTTTATGGACCTGATTCTTTCTCTCTCTCTCTCTCTACCTATATAAGTTGGTGGGATTGGGTGACATTTACGCCGTCGATAAATATAAAGGTATTAGGTTTTCTTTTTCTTTTTTTTTTCAGATGAATTAAAACCGGTTCGCTTGGATTAATCCTCAACCCCATCTATTGCTTCTTGCATTTTCCACTGTTGAAAAACAACTGTACAAGAAAGTACAAGAATTCACAGACAATAAAGAAGGCCTAAGAGACATGCTTGACGAAGAAAAAGAACATATGGTACATCTGCCCGAAGCACCTAATTTTGCGATTATAATGGTTTATCGCAATATCACTCAGAATTGATATTTCGCTGTTTTTCAGGTACTATAACTTTTTTCTTAGTAAACAGTAACTTTTTTTTTTTTTAATCTATTGAAAGATATAAGTAAGAACTACAATTTGTGTGAGTTTCAGATTTTTATCTCCAGGCACATCAAATATAAAAATATAATTATTTGAAAATTCATTAAATTTGATAATAAGGCTGTGATAATATAATTAATATTATTTGTGGTTATACTATCAACATATTGTGAAGTTTATTTAGATCAATTTAGATAACTTAAAAACCGTTAAAACGACGAAAAACTCATAAAATTCCACCATCTTAAAACCGCTAAATATTTTAAAACAGTATCCTGGAGGACAACAATGGCGGAAGTTATCCTTCGGATAACATAAAAAAAAACGTTAAAACAACATCCTTAAGGACGAAAACTAATTCTAATTGTGGATGGAGAGAGTGGCCAAGGATGTCCTTCGGCCTCAAAAAATCGTCAGATCCTGGCAGATCTGTAAAACAGTGTTTCTTGTAAAACCTGCCATTTTTGTCCTTCAGGATACTGTTTTAAAATATTTAACGGTTTTAAGATGGCGAACTTCCGTCATTGTTGTCCTTAAAAGGACACTTTTTTGAAATATTAGACTATTTAACTGTTTTAAGATGGCGGAAGGATATTCATTCGTTGTTAACGCATTCTACGGGAGGCTGGAGATAGTTTTTCAACGCTAAAGACCCTTTCCCTTTTACTCTTTTTGCTAAAAAGGTACGATATAGTCCAGTAAAATAAGGCTCCAAAAGGCCGTTTTCAAGAAAAAACTGCAGAACTTTTATTCTCAACGGATCTTTATGTTTTTTGGGGTGCTGAATCCGAATCTGAAGTTTGCTACCACGATAACCATCGGCTTCATATTCAAAATCGCATAACACCGCCAAAAAAAACCCATTATTTTTGTTTTTTTTTATATATAACACGATAACGAAGTTTTTTTTTATAGAAAGTCTCCAAATGTGTCGTCTAATTGCAAAACCGGCCAACTCCTCAATTTTGAGAAATACGTTTTTTCTGTTTTCTGAGTCCTAAGATACATTTTCCATCTATTGGAAACAAGAAACCTCGCAAAAACCCGTAAAATCCTTTTTAAACCTGCGTTTGAAAAACTCAGTGTGCTGCAAAACTGGACAAATCCTTCCGTGGGTGAGTTTCAAAACCGGCCATCTCCACATCCGCTAGATCGCGCTGTTGTTCCAGATCAGGAAGCCCTCTTATCAGGCAAATATCAGCCTGCTCCTTTTCCTGTAGTTAATGTTTATGCCTTTATCGTTTCGTGCACTTTTCATTCGATTTTAATGGAGAAGTTTGTAGAAGAAGTTCTAGCTAATTTAGCAAGAAAAAGACAAAGAGACCATGCAACATGGAGAAGAAACAAAACCCTCCAGATCGGGTTTTTACCTAAATTGAGATGAAGTTAAAGAAAATCGAGACTCTCGTTCAGTCTTCAGAGTTTTATGGCATTCTCTCGGAAAGTGGAACTGTGTTAAAGCCAGGAGGAGACTACACATATCTTGATTGGAAGAGTCCCAGTAATGCCCTCCTCAAACCCCCTCCACTATGGCACTTCAAAGTCATTGAGATTTTTTCATAACAAAACAAAATAATAAGGTGCTAGTTCAAGGGGAGGTTTTCTACAGATCGTTTGATTTTTAACTGCAACGTCGCACAGTGGGGCAAGTAGCCCTAATTGTTGGCATAAACTAAATATTCTTACTTACATCTTAAATAATCATCAACATTGGTTCCTAAAGCTATATATCATACATTGAAACATTGAAAAACCTAAATTACTAACATTATTTGTGTACAATACAGAAAAACTTAAATTATACTTAACAGTAAATAAAAAAATTCACACTTTTCATTAAAATATGTAACACACTTTCTATCAACAACATTTCCTCATCATCATCACTGTCTTCTTCTTCTATTTCAAAAGAAAAATAAAGAAAGTTTAAAGCCTCTGTCGGTTGTGACTTTTTAGGTAATTTTTTGTTGTAATTTTTTTTTTTAGGTAGTTTTCGTTTACTTGTTAGAATTGGGTCTGAACACAACAAAAAGTTAATGAATATATCATGGTTGGATTTTTCTTGACTACACTTCCGTGATGTTCACGATATTTTTTGAAATCCTTGTTACGAGCTTCCTGTGCTTCCTGTACAATGAAAAGAAACTTGTCGAGAGTCGGTGACATCGGGTACCATGGTTACTTTTCTACATAATACTTTGCAGTATCGTGAGCAAACGCTTGATAGGCATTAGTATTAATTTCGTACCCACTTGATATTGCTATCAATATTGTATGAAGCCTTTTAATTAGTTCAGCGTCAACTCCGGTAATTTCTGACGAAATATTACAGCATGCGAGAAAAATCGCCTAGCCGTATTTACATCGTTACTATTTCCAAAGCCAGGTTTAGGCATGTCAACAATCAAACCACACTTTTTTTAAAAAAAACTTTCTTGGATTTGACTCTTGGTTTCTTTAACAACTTGTTTGTCTTCATTGCTGCGGTCTTGCCATTTTTTTAGTGGAAGCTTGTAGGATAGGTGTATGATAGGTGTATAGGATAGGAAATACAATGATTTTTTCGTCTATGCAATAACAAAGAAGAAATATTTTTTCTGGCGGTGGGGCAGATTGGGGAAACATTTTTCAACGAAATCATAATATTTAGATAATGTACTAGAAGATGGTGGAAAACAATAAGCTTGGACGCGTTTGGAAGGTTACTAAACCCTTCGTTACATGTAAACTAAAATCAATAATCTTATTTTATTATATTATGAAGGCAAATATAATACTATATTTCAAAATTATATACCTAAAGATGATGATCCCATGTCATAAAAATATACAAGTATTAATACTGTATGCAAAAAAAACAAACGATCTGTTAATAACAAATTGATGCAGACACTGACATTGATGCCACTGAACTTTGTCCACTTTCACCGATCATCAGTGCAAGACATGACCGTTATCAGCTTGATGAATTACATTATTTTGTTCTGCAGAGCCTTAACTAACAGATAATTAAGTCATCATGTTGAAAGGAAAATTTTAGTTTTAGGACTTTCTGCCACGTTTTTTGCTTTAGTTTGCCCCACTGTGCGTCGCACAGTGGGGCAAACGTGGAAAAAACCCTAAAATCTTATGATTTTCTTTTATTTTTTTTTCATTATTTTTGTACACCTAAATAAATGTAGCATAACGTTGTGGGACTGATTTTTCGATTATTTCGTTACCAGGATCTGTACACGTCCTTGAAGTTGCCCTGTTCTGGAGTTAAGAAAATAACACGGTTTTTTGAAGTTCTGTTAAAATAATTTTTTATGAGACTGAATTTTTAGCAAACATTTTGTATTACCCTTTGAACTTCACTATTGATGTTTACTGGTTTATGGACGATTTTTATTTCGTAAATGTAGCCCCAACCTTGACTGCCAGGAATTTTCAAAGTTAGCTGTCTCGTAAATCTAACTTATCTTCATTTCACTTGGTCTTTCAAAAAAAAGCTACACCGAACTAGGCTCTCTTTAGGGGTTCAAATTGAAGTACAGGTGTCTGAGGAACCGTGTTATAAATATAAATCCCGGCTTCGGCCATATTTGTTCAGGGGATGAATTTATGTGTTATTTTTCACTATACAGAAACTAATTTTTAGCGTAATTTTTTTTTTTTTTTTTTTATAACTAGGATGTGAAAATTGGCTTACTATATATTTATATTTGTTTTTATTAGTTTGTCTTATTTAATATATATATATATATTATTTATTTTTTATTTTACTTTTCTTTTCTTTATTCATTGTAAAATGATCAGATATAATATGATTTCTTGTTTTCTATACAAAAACACATAACTTTCTTGAGAGACTAAGTACCAGAATATAGCAGAAAGAACAATTTTCAAAAATAGCTCTTCAAATAAAAAATCAAAATCAATTGAAAATAAAAGTTTTGGAATTTTAATGACCAATTTATGGGGTTATTATTTGTATCACTGAGTTTTTATTATTGTATACCTTAGTTCTCTCATGAAGATTATCATATTTATTTATTTTATTTTTTTATATCAATGGCCACTCCAATAATTTTCAATCTAAATGTCTTACTAAATTCAGAGATTTAAAGTAAAATGTTTTTAAAAATGTGTTTTATTAATATATAAATCACATTTGGCTTTAAAACTGAAGGTGAGCTATAATAAACATCACAGAGATCATCATTCAAGAAAAACAGCAACAAATGAAGATGTTTTTCATCTTATCATGGTGACTTCTGATCCGGTGATAAGTAATTTAAGTCCGCATTAAAAAAAAATAAGTTCCCATTAAATGATGAAGGTTCTTATTTACTGTTATAGAAAAAAAGGAACAATTCGAAATCTTTTTTTTTCTTTACTTTTATAGTTAATAGCTTTTATTTCTGTACGTAATATAACGAGTGAATATAATCTTTGTCAATATAAGATTGATAATTGTAAATAGCTGTCCAGTCTATTCAATAGAATTCAACTGAAGTTACATTGTAAAACTTATTACATTTTTTAAATTATATTAAACATTTTAATTTATTTCCAAATATAACCTAATAATGAATTTTAACCTAATTCAACAAATCTTGGGTCTGTAATAGAGCTATATAGTAAATTTCATTCAATTTAGCACCTAAAAAATATATATAATAATAACAAACTTGATTATTTTTAATTGATTTTTTTTTTAATTTTTAAACTGAAAATATAGCTCAATGCTGATGATCAGATTGCTCTGGTTATAGTTTTATTTTATTCAGCAGCTTAGATAGCATATAAATATACCCCAAATTTACTTTATTAATTTTTTCTTACTTTTTGTTCTTAGATTTTTACCATTTCTGATCATCTGATGAAGCTGACTATGATTTCATTCAATTCAGCACCTCATTAAATATATAATTCCAAAATTTCATGCTTATAGCACGAACCGTTTAGAAAGTATGAGGTTTTTACCCATTTTGGGCCGTTTTGCCCCACTGTGCGTCGTAGCGTCAGCTGCTCAAGAAGGAGGAAGCAGAGATGTAAGCCTGTTCAAGACGGTAATACCGCAAGAGTATATGTTTCTGAATGTTTATGTTTTTCAAAATTACGTTTTTCGGGAATTCTTCTTCTTTTAGCACAACAGACAACATATAGCGGCCCCTGGCTTTTTCAACTTCTGCCTTCCATTCCTCTCCGTCCATTTTCGGAACTTATTACTTTAAAAATAATTCTCGCCAGTTTTTCCGTCTAGATGTTTGAGTTACACCACAAATTTTCAGAGTTTAATTTTTTCAAATAATATTCACTTATTGAAGAAAGTTTTGTTCATTTGCATACCAAAAAAAACAATATTTTCATTAAATTTAGTGATTTTTAGTTCTAATTCATTGCAAAACCGGCCAACTCCAAAATGAGTTGCAAAAGCGGCCAAATCCAAAATAAAAAATTTAGTAACTCACCCCCTCCACTTGCCCCTTCCATTTCAAAAAGTGCTTTCAAACACACTACCCTTGTGCCACCAAAAACCGAAGAGATTTTCTTCCTACTTCGTTTTGGCGTGATTTAACAGAAAATCAGCTCTCCTGAAAAATTTTGGTTTTTGGAGATGGCCGGTTTTGCAACTAGACGACACAAATATTAATTGTAGCTGGAACTAGTACCTACATAATAGAAAAAAGAAATCCGATATCGGACAAATACTTTCGGAGTTATTATATCCCATATAATATAATATCCCAAACGCCTAAAAACCCGTACAGTTTTTAAATCCATGGTTTTCGGCGCATTTATCATTATAACTCCAAAAGTATTTGTCCGATTCAAAATTTTTTTTTCAATCTGAAAGGTGGTTAAATTTACAATTAGATCCTATATATGAAATTTTTATTAAAATTCTTGAAACACACAAGCTATCACGCTGAAAATTACTTACTTTTGTAAAATACATGTTGTTCGCTATAACTCCAAAACCATTTGTCCGATCTAAAATTCAATATTTTTATCTAAAACCTGGTTAAATTTACGATTAGATCCTATATATGTAACTATATATGATATCAGATTTCTTTTTTTTATAATGTAGGTACTAGTTCCCTCTAACATTAACAAACAAAGAAATATAGCAGATGGGAATTAACTCTTTTCTGCTTGAAAAATAATTACAAAAAATGACATTTCGATGGATTTTACATTCAATTTGTTGTTTGAATTTCATAAAGAATAAAAAATATAGGAAGATGTCAAGGATAGACTATTGAGCCAAAATCATAAACTAGATGGTTTTTGTTCTATCCGTCTAAGACAAATACTTTCAAAGTTACAAATGTTCATATAACCATTACCATCGCAAAATTAGGGGTTTGCAGCGAAACAAAAATGGCCGCTATAATAAATAAACTGTTTGAGATAAATACTTTCAAAGTTACATATGTTCATATAAACCACTACCATCGCAAAATTAGGGGTGTGCAGTGAAACAAAAATGGCCGCCATAATAAATAAACTGTTTGAGTTAAAAGATTTAAAAATTTGTTTTCAAGTCTTGAGACATATTGGAAACATCATGGAATGTTTCATATTTTTTTTAAATGGTCAAGCAACCATCCCTGGATCACTTTGAATGGAATGACTCCATATTTTAAAACTGACTGAATGTAAGAAACATAAATATTTATTTTATGCTAATGGCCCTTTTGGTTAAATGAATGTGAAATAAATAAAATAAACCATAATCTAAATTTAAAAAATAATATTACTTTTGACCATGCTAAATGGAGTGGTACTATACAACCAACACACCCGTAAAACATTTAGCTAAAAAAGTGAAAACAATTACAAACTAAATTCAGTGGCTTTTGGTGATTATTACGAAAAATAGAATAGTAAAAGTTTTACTTATTATCGATTTTTAATTTACTTATCAGATATCAATCCAAGTGCTCAAAATCAATCATCAGTTCCAAACCAACTCTACTTCTGATAACGTTTCTCTGAAATCCCATTATAATATTATAATATAATTAGCCTAGGACGGCCTTGTAACCGCCTAGCCAACTAGATCAACTTTGGAATTTTTTTACTGACCCAAAATCCAGGATCAATAGGAGCCGGTGTTTCCAGTGGTTCTAGGATAACCTTGTTTTGATTTATAATGGAGGCTCAGCTGTGGATGGGGAGCCTAAATCGTTTTTTTTTTTGTTTTTTTTTTCTGATCGCATGATTATTCCATAGGCAGTAACGATATTACGTGAGTATTAAAATAAAAATGAGTTGTATTTATGAATGGAATTCTTATAGAAGGCATTGCTCTTAGGATAAATAACCACCACGCATCTTCCTGCTTCAGCCGCAAGGACATCCCGTCTGCCTGAACCGCCTTCGTATAAATTATGTATTCGTGTCTAACTCTAGCTCTAGCCCATATCCTTGAAAATCTAAACTATATATATAGTAACTTGGGCTTGTAAACATAACCTTGTAAGCTGGCAGTCCAGTTTTAAGGAATGACGAAAAAGCTCGGCGTATATATATATAAAATTGTATAACTAATTTGACTTGAAATCCAAATTAAATATTTAGCACCTATTATTAAATTTTAATATTTTTTATGTCGTTCTCACCCAGCAATTTATATCCATCCCGTAGATAACCATCTAGCAGAAAAAAAATTGACATAAACAGAATAAAGAGAGGTTAGTCACAAACTACATGTCATGCTCAGTACAAAAAATACGCTGTATGGTCACTACTGTTCTCTTCAGGCCTCTTTATAGAATTTAATTCTTGATCAGTTTTAATTGTCTTCGCTGAAAACAAATGAATATAAGACAAAAACCTGGCGCCATTGAACTTTTAACAATACCTAATTATCTGACGACGGTCGAATGGAGGATGAAATGAGGAGAGCAGGTTTAAAAAAAAAAAAAAAAATCTATATACTAAATTGCCGTTTTCCTTGCCCAAAGGATCTAGATCGATTCTTTTTTTGAAATGAAATGTGAGGCCATGGATTCATTTCTATTTATTTGAAAGATTTTAGAGACATTTAAATGATCTCTTTAAACAACAATACCAATTAAAAATTTTATTTTATTAATAAGTTCGATCTGCTGTATACTGATTGTTTAGACAGGATAAAGGTACCAAAATAGTACAACGCATGTTTATTGGAAGATTATTGCTGCTTTTTAAGAGACGGACCAAAGGCAAAACTAAAAAAGTATCAAAGAAAATTATCAAATAACATTATTTAGGTATTTTGAAGGTTTCTTGAAAGTTATCATTTACCACTCCGACCGCAGAGTATTTAACAAACTAATAGCAAAAGTCCAAAAAGCAGGAAAGTGCAAATAATGTTTTAAATCTTAGCAAAAAATGATGAAATCAATTAAATTTTGTTGCGTCTTGGTTTTGCTTTTAACATATAAACAATGTTTTCAAGTCACCCTCAACGCACATTAGATGACTAAGTCGATTATGCAATCTAATACTTTATGAAATTGAAGCGGAATATAAAAACAGTCCCATTATTGCAATTATTAAAAAAAAAAAATAATAATAATAATAAGAAACCCATGAGTTACGATGCATTTGTTTGCGTACAGCGCCTTACTGAGGAATAGTGATGGGGAAATTCCACTGCCAACAAGAGAGAGACAGGAATTTGACTTGGGGAAATCCACCAGCGGGACAACTTCGATCAAGTTCTTGGTTTCTCAGAACTTGAGCATCTTACACTTTATCACATAAAACAATAAAATAAGTTCAGGATGAATTAGCAACATAAGCCAACCGTCTTTTTTATCCGATGGGTACACAATACGCTTAAAAACATTTATGTTTGATTAATTCAATACGAATATGGAGGTAGAATTAAGATTCTTGGAAAATATAAAATATCCGGAAATATTTAGATTTGTCTTATCTCTATTTAAAAAAAAAATAAATAAATAATTTCTTGGTGGTGAAAAACTATAGATATAGTAAATACGATATTTTTTTATAATTTAATGATAAATTAATCAAAGCATTTTTTAAAAATACATTTTTACTCTAAGAAAAGCCCATTTACTTCAGTAGCCTAGTTTAATAAATCGACTAAATAACGGTAATTATTATTATATATATATATATATATATATATATATATATATATATATATATATATATATATTTTTTTTTTAATTTCATAAATTATAACTACGGTCTTAATCAGTCATAGAAATAAAACTTATTGAAAAAAGCATAGTTGACTGTTATGATGAATAGGGAAGATGATCAGCAATGCAGTCAAAGAGGAACACCACGTCTAAGAAGAAATTCTTTAATACTTTGGCAAGAGAAAATAATTTCTTCTTAGACCTGGTGTCCCTCTTTTTCCCTGATCATCTTCTTCTCCAAATAAAACTTATGTTTTTTATCATATTTTTTTCCAGGTGACACTGACCAACAAAAAAGTATTTTTCTTTGTTTAAGCTATTTATTGAGATTTAAAAATGTATAAAATAAAATACATCCAGTAAATTTTCATAATAACACGAAAATTGCTTGTGAGCAAATACCTATTGGCAGCACTTCAATAAAAGTCTTATATTAGAAGGTCCCGAAGCTATCTTCTTTTCAGACGCCTCGGAGGATTATTGGGAATAGAATGGGGAGAGATTTGAACGAACAAGAGTAAATTAAACTTCAATGGAAGAAAAATGATAGTATATTAAAAAAATTACGTATATTTAGGAATTATCATCACATACAATCTAGTTAAAACATCATTTCAAGTAAACAGAAAATTAGTGTAATTTGAAACAGTACAGTTCCATCTCAGTTAAATACAACATTTATCCAATCCATTTCCTTTCATATATCGTATGTAAATTACCGTAATTATACAGCTTATGAATTCAAAAATACTGCTGATAGATAGACTTATCCATGTCAAATAATATTATAAATTAAAATAATTATAATGGTGTTATTGTATTTTAAGAAATACATTTTTTATTCATACACTGCCCGTTTTTTGTCTTTCAAGTATTAATTATTTTCTTTTAATATGTATTAGGAATTTCTCCATTACCCACATTTTTTTTTAAATGTTATTTTAACAATATTTCTAGCTAAAATAAATAATTATAAATATTAATACTTTAATCCAGATATAATTCTAATTCTACAGCTTTGTTAAAATGCTCACAATGTGTGAGATATGTTCATAAAATATAAAGTAAAACTAAGACAACAATATTTTTTGTTATATATTTTTATATGCTATAGATAATGAATCAAAGTTTTTTATGAATTGACGCATCTTTCTAAAGCATACAACTTCAAACCCCTCAATCTGGATTAGAGGGCTTTAAATCGTATGCTTCTGGGAGCATAAAGATTGCTTTTTGCATTGAAATGATATTATCAAAACAAGTTGTAGAAAAATGAAGCACCTCATATACAAGTAAGCATTCGTTAAATCAGTGAATCTCAACCTTTTTTTCCTTCGCGACCTCCAAATAGTTAAAATAAATTAAATTAATATTTCACGACCCACCCCTCTCGATAATAACAGTAAGCTTAGCTACTAATAAGCAAATGTTTACTGTAATTATAAATGTAAAATATATTTCATAGTATTATATATTCAACCAGCACTAATTTTATGTCTTTAAAGAAAATACAGACAGTATAAAAAAAAAAAAAAAAAAAAAAAAAAAAAAAAATGGAATACAACTATTACTATTAAGTGATAGAAAATGATTAAATTATTTCATCATTATTTCATGAAGCTCCTATAATGTCACCACTAATATTGTGAAGCGCTGCTTTAAATTGAAGGAATTAAATATATATAACCAAATATGAACAAAATGGCAAATTTTTAAATTCTATTGCTAACCATATAATCAGTGATGGAAAGGTTCCTATTTATTTAATTCATCGTCATCTCTGGCCACTTTTAAATATTTATTTTATTTTATTTTAACCCTTCGCCCGAAAAAAAAAAATTGGAATAGAATAAAAACAAAAATGAAAGATGTTGACTATTTTATCACCAGTTAAATATTTCATAACGTTCCAAAGCTTCCAGGAAATATGCAATTGACATCGAATCTTTTTCCTCTATAAGAAAAACTTACAAATCTGCAGCGAATATCCCTAATTTGAGGACTCTCCTCTGGTTGTATGTTTATTTTCCTGTTATTAATAACAAAAAAATACAATAATCACTACTAATTGAAGGAACACTTCATAATTGTGCGCATTATCCATGATGACTGTGCAATGGAAGAATTCTTCGCAAGACTAGTTTTTAAAAAGGCGGTTGGAGGGGAGAGAGAACTCAAATGAGAGTAGAGGTCAGAAAAGGACCATAACCCGTCCAGCGGGAAGAGGATCAACATGGATTCTCAAGTACTAGATAATAGCGAGCTGAGGAACCATTTCTACTCCTTTTCATCGCTGCTAATCCCTGTCTTCATCTTCTTGTACATAGGATGGAGGTTGGCCAACAAGAGGTTCCTCGAACTAGCCGAGAAGATACCCGGACCGCCAGGGCTTCCGTTAATTGGTAACGCTCTCGATCTCCGTGGAACGCCAAACGGTAAGGATTTTATGAATATAAAAATTTATTATACTGGTAAAGGGAAATATCATAATTTATTTACATAAACCCTTTAATTTAATACTTCATGGAAGCTGCAATCAAGCTGATTCAATGATTAGAATGAAATTACAAAATACTTGTTTCGAGATACAATACTAAATAATTTGAATCCGTACCTTATTTCAGAATCAGATACAGACCGGTGTGGCCTGAAAATGCTCTGCACGGTGGACACCTTTCTAACAATCAGTCAAGTCATTAGTTTTACTTAGACAAAAGTTTATTGCTCGTTAAACTGTTATTTGTCTGTAATAAATATTTCACCAAAGCCCAAGATCGGGAAAACCGGGAATATTATATTTTGTTTTAAATAAGTCAATTTTAGATTATTTCTGTTTACAAATCATTCATGCGGTTTTCATATTTTTCCCCTTGGCCATTTAACAATTCTGATTTTTTACAGCGGTTAATTGTTTTGCTCAAGAAGTTGTTAATTACTTAAGTATGCACAGGAAAACTTTATGTTTGTCTTGTATGATTATATACTGTTTTCAGTAAAGAAAACCAATAATATTAAGGTGTGTTACAGGATGCAGTATAATTATAATTGATTAACGTAATTATATTGATAATTATAATTCTGTGAAGTCCAATAATATATTTCCTTTCCATCCTAATTCAAAAAGTCAATTGATCCTAAAATATTATGTCAGTGAAAACATTTAAGTCCCAAAAATATATACATGATGATAAAATTGACAATCATGGTTAAAATTTTTCCAGTTATTTTTATAAAATACCATAAGCATAAATAAACACATTTAATTTAAATAAACATATACATAATAATGTTTATTAAACTTAAATAGTTCTTTATTGTGCGTAATTACTTATAAGCACAAAATTTAACGTAAGCACAATTCATATAGGTAATAATTACTCCTAAGAAATTAGAGTTTAAAATTGATTTAGTCTGTTAACCCTTTCACTTCAAGGCTATAGAGCAATGATTTGAACGACACGAAATATTGTCAGGTCAAAATTTCTTTACGTAATTATATGTTTGCGGGTTCAGCTTTATTCAAATATTTATTTTGTAAACAGAAGTGACAGTAAAATATTTGGAATAATTCATAACATTAATAACGGAACAGTTTTATAATTTACTTTAACGCGCTATTATGATTTATTGTAGGTCTTTTTCGTGAATTATTTGAATCAGATATTTTATAGTATTAACAGTAGAACTGTACCTGGACGAAACTCCGATTTAAGTGTTTATATGAAATTTAAAAACCGTCATTAGCTCATTTGACACACAAAAACGCTTTAATGAAAATATCTAGAGTATAAATATTAATAACAAACATGGCATTTCTGCAAAAAAAGGAGAGCTGTGTATATAAAAAACTATTGAACTAAGATGAAAAATTCAATGGAATTAATTTGTTCATAATAAATTTTCTTTTTTCAAAATTGCTTTGAAGGCTCCCTCTCTCAAGGATTTCAGAATTGTGTGTGTCAAAAAATGTATATTACTTCGAAATTGTGAATTTTCCAAATTTCAGTTATGGAAATGAGTTTAATGTTTAATAAGGTAGATCGTATAGTTTTCCTCCACTCCTTCGGCACAGCGGGGTAGAGAAGGTTTTATTTACGTCATAGGTCTTCAGATAAAAAAAAAAAGGAGTGGGTGAGATTAGGATCACACGCTTGAAGTGTAAACTTCTTTTGGAGTGAATTCAGCAACAAAAAAAAATATATATAGGGAGCAACCATTTTAAATTATTTTTATTTTGCTGACTTATTGAAATAATAATAATAATAATAATAATAATAATAATAATAATAATTACATGAAATAGACATGAAAACATTACTGGAATTGGTTGTAGGATTCAGTAATGATATAAAAATGACATTCGGTCTTGAGAAATGTGCTACATTAAAAGCTGTACGTGGCGAACTAAAAGAAAGTGAAGGTATAGGGCTATCTAATAATACTAGGATAACCAATTTATCTGAAGACGATGAGTACAAATATTTGGGTCTAATAGAGCTTCTGAAGTTCAAAAAAACGCTAGGGAACGGTTCGAAGAAAAATTTAAAAGAAGGATTAAATACCTCCTCAACACACAACTGTCTGGTGGTAACATAATAAAAGCTATAAATACGTGGGCCCTTCCCGCGTTAATCTATAGTTTTGGTGTTCTTAAGTGGTCAGATACAGACCTGCAGGCCATTGACAGGTATGTAAGAGTGGAAATGGTCCGTACAAGAAAACGACACCCAAAATCCTCAGTTAGCAGACTTTACATTCCCAGGAAGCAAGGTGGCAGGGGACTCTTGAATGCTCATGGGATGTGCAGACGTATTGAGGATGACCTAAGAAATTATTTCAGCACACATCAATCACTTAAATTCAGAGCAATTAGTGTTATGGATCGAGACCATACAGCTCTCAGCTTGGCAAGGGATCACGATAAAGAAGAACCAACAATCCAAGCAGTAATAGAAGAATGGAAATCAAAACCCTCCATGGTAGATATTATTTTTCACTTATGGAAGAAACCATAAATTTGGAATCGTCTACCAAATGGCTGGCAAATGGGAAACTGTTCCCTGAAACTGAAGGGTTCATAATGGCGATACAGGACCAATCGATTCCTACCAATGTTTACAGGAGACGAATTTGCGGAGAAAATATCTCAGAAAAATGCCGCCTTTGTAAACAAAGTCCGGAATCAATACAACACCTGGCATCTGGATGTACTGGTCTTGCAGGTACAGAGTACCTTCGCAGACATAATCATGTAGCAGGAATCCTACATCAAGAACTTGGAAAGATGTATGGAATGATAAAAGAAATGGTTCCTTATTACAAATATAGGCCAATAAGAATAATGACGTCAGGGAGGTGTAAACTATTTTGGGACGAACAAATAATAACGGACCATACGGTTCTCCACAACAAACCTGATATATTAGTAATGGATCTGGAAAAAAAGGAAGCAAAGATATTTAGGATTGCAATACCAGTAGATGACAACTTACAAAAGACCATCTCCACGAAAATATGCAGGTACCAAGAATTAGCTGGTGAGTTGAAGACTATTTACAACCTTCAAAAGATTTCAATCCTGCCAGTAATAATATCATGCAATGGCCTTATACCTCAAACGACAGTGCAATCCTTCAAAGATGGAGGAATTTCGTTGAAAAAATTAGAAGATGCACAGATGGCAGTCCTACTTGACACAGCATCAATAATAAGAAAAAACTCTTAATTTATAAACTTTTGGTTGGTACTAAACCCCCAAACGTTTACATCACCACTCATGTGTGTTTCAATAAATAAATAATAATAATATATATATATATATATATATATATATATATATATATATATATATATATATATATATATATATATATATATATATATATATATATGAGTTGATACGCTTAAATGGCGGAATAAATAATGTGTACGTATTCAAACAGTTAACCCAACAGATTGATTCTAAAAATATCTACGGAAATCGTTTTCCGACATTAATGGTTGACGTGTCATTCGATCAATCATTAATCCGTTTAAATTCATAAGTTCATTTAAAAAAATACAAGTCGTTCGAGCGATAAGTTTTGGAAAATTTAAAATTTTATTTAAAACTTTATATCGTGTACAATATAAAGATAAAGTACAATATAAAGTGCACAATACATTACACTCTCTTTCTCTCTTCTCTATCTCATAGTTTCTCAACGGAATGAGCTAAAATTTCCAATGGAATATCGTTTTAAAGAGGATGAACCAGGCCTTTTCAGAATTTAGCTAGTAGTTTTAGTTTGCGAAAAATAATAATTCAAAGTTTCACGGAGGTGATTTCCGACTTCGTAATAAAATATTAGAAAGGTAAAGGAGCTAGATCTATACTATGGAAATATAGCAGGGTTCTTCCTGTTTAAATTGGTATGCCTGAGACAATCGTAGCTCGTTCCGTCAAAGACTTATAAGTAGAGACCGGATTTCTGTGTTATTACACATTTAGTTCGCTTTGATTTAGCGCTCTCTAACCCAAGCAGTTATCTCATTCATAACCTAAGGATTCTTATTCTCAAATTTTATTTTGCACGAAATTGCACAAATTTGACTTTTTGAGCTTAACTGCACGTATTCGGGTTTTACTGCACAAAATTGCACAATTGAACCAAATTCAACTAATTTTATTCACTTAACCATTTATTTTTTGAAAATTTTACTTACGATTATTAGGCAACATTTATAACAATTATTCATATTAAATTGTATAGTTTTAAATTGAAAGTAAAAAGTCGCTTAAATCAACAAATGTATTTGTGACGTACTACTATTAAATGATCGTATTGAATTGGGAGCTTCCCATTTCATTCCCCACTTCTGATTTAGCACAAAGGGTTAGTTGTTGACAAGATTTTAAACTATCAACTTTGAAAATGCCAAAAAACGTCCGGGAGTGTTTTTTTCATTCATTGTCAAAATTGAAACAATAGGCCAATGAACATTCAGAGCTGATATTTGTTTGAAACTCTCGAAGAAAGCTTAAAACGAATTGAAAATGAAAAGGGAATATGTTTATTTTCAAAATTTGAGTAAATCCTTGAGAAAAACTACGGCTAAATTTGTTTAAAAAAGTTAAATTATTGTATCGACGGAAAGGAAATAGAAGCTGATAATCAGGATCCATCCACAATCGCATGCTACAAAAATTGTCCTGATACGTCCATAGGTGTAGAACGTTCTTTTTCTTTGCTAAAGAACATTTTATTAAGTGACAGGCGGCATAATTTTACAGAGAAATATTTTGAAATTTATAATGTCGTACATTTTCACGAAACTTTTGAAAACTAATTTATTTTTCAAAAACATTTAATTATATTTTGTTTCCACGTAAAAGGAATTTTAATAAAGATATTTTATATTTTTTTTTAATTAACAATCTTTTTCATCTCCTTTTTTTCCCAAATTTTAAAGTATTTCAGACTGAATTAACACTGAAACGAAACGTTTGTCGAAATGCCCTTAAGTTTATTCAAGGCTGGTTAAGTTTTGCATATTTGTGTGAATAATTAATAATATAATCAATAATAATGGATTGCTGCATGCATTAAGTTTTTAGATTTATGTTTTGAGTTTCTTACTGCACGATTTTGCATATTTTGAGTTTTTTACTGCACGATTTTGCATGTTTTGAGTTTTTTACTGCACAAAAATCCGGTCTCTACTTATAAGGAAAAAAACGGACGAAGTTGTCAAAAATCGTCGACCGAGTGTCTTAAGGGCTGGGCACTGGTCCCCACTCCTGTCATTATTGCCTTGTTCTCCAATCCTGAGATATGTTCAATTTTTTTTATTTATTTATTTATTTTTTTTTTCCCCAAGCCCCTATTGGATAGAATACTTGTATTTATTATATGAATAGGATGCATTGAGGATGTTTGGCCTTTTTCTGTACTGTGTACATTGTAAGGCCTACAGGAAATGTATGTTGTCATGAGGTGAGGGTTTCTTGAAAGATTATATTAAGGTGATGGGGCTCACCTAAATCTTGTAGTGGGGAAAACATAAGACTAAACTATTTACACTTACAAATAAAGAAAATGTCCTTATGGTCACATTTCTGACCAGTGCCAATTGGTCTCTGATTAGCCCGTTTGAGTGTCATGGTTACGATCCGGTCGTTAGTTGCCAACGGACCGGAGGTGGTTCATCAGGAAAATAGTAAAAATATCTAAATCTAGATTTAAAAAATCAAAATCTATGGGTATAGAGTACGGTACGGAGCAGTACTCGACGCGAGTTTGCTATTTTTATCCCATTCCAAAAGTGCCCAACGGGCCAAAAGAAGTTTACAGTTCAAAAACTAAAATTAACTAACATTTAAAAAATATAATCAATGTTTGCATAAATACCGGTAAGGAACTGTATATAATAAATGATCATTATAAAACATTTAATACTTCATCATCGTAACATTAAGTAATAATTTCTGGTTTTTTTTTTAGAAATATTTGAAAATTTGTATTCGAAGAGCGATATTTATCCAGATGTCGCCAAGGTATGGGCTGGTCCAAGATTACTGGTTTTTTTAACACATCCGGCAGATATAGAGGTAAGCTAGTTTTTCTTAGTAATCCTTATCAAATTTAACCAAGATAGCGAATATTTCAGAAATCCCATTAATTTATACAATAGGTTACGTATTTGGGACCAATCTGCAGCACTAAAATTAAACATTTCGGACCGTTGCTTAAAAAATATATGTACCTATTCCTTCATTAATTTTATAACTTTTTACACTTTTTTAACATAATATTATCTATCATCTCTTATATGCTATTATTTTGTAAAACAGTCATGTTAGATAACTAAATTAAATATATTATCCAATTTAGTTATAAAAGAATGATTTTGCCAATTCTAAAGTATAAAGTACTTAATTATCAATATTGATTTGTATATTGATATTTCTTCAATACTAATTATCATCATGTTGGAATTTTTGGAAGTGGATTAAAGCTTGAGATGTACCATAACAACAGTAAACCATAATTTTTTTTACACTTGCCTCAGAGTATTAACTGTCGAAGTTATGGAGTATTAACTGAGTTTTTTATGGTACTGTAGTGTATCGATTGTTAAGTTAAACGGGATGGAGACCACGTTGAATGCAGCGATCTTAATTATAGGTGGTTTTCAGATGTACGAAGTACATCAATTTTAAGTAAGCTCTAATTTATTTCAAACTCAAACTATCGAGACTCTATTGTTCTGCATTATAATTTGGCGTGGGATTTAAGTATTTTGACAGTTCATTTAAAGACGTTACTTAATAGGGCAATTTTTAAAATTTGATTACTAAGCATGGTTATTATAGTATATTTAAGTTATTTAATCAAGGAGACAAGAGTGTTGGAAGCTTGAACCAGAAGAATCACAATAAAAAAATAAAAAAAATAGTTATATAAAACAGATTAGCTTCTGTTCTGTGAAAGCAGACATATTTTTACACAAAATATATTTTGATCTAAATTCAAGTCCACGTTCAAGTTTATTTTCATTTACAAGATATGAGACTGAGGATAAATTTTTTGATGCCAGTAGTACAAATTACTGGACTCAGAGTTGATTTCTATAAATTGATAATCCGATTTTATGTTTAATTTTAAGACAAATAGATTAAGTTCAGAGATACAGATAATTTTATATTGAGTATGCATAAATTTCAGATTGTACTCAGCAGCCATGACCATTTAGATAAGTCAGCGGAATATGATTTCCTGAGACCCTGGCTAGGAAATGGACTTCTAGTAAGCACAGGTATAGTTAGGCAGTAAAGAAATCTATTTATCTATATATATCAAAGAGAAATAAACTTACTCGATTTCCAATATTGGGATGTGTTCACTGGGTTTTAGTTTTATTGTGTAAAACAATAATAAAAGAATGAATATGTCTAAAACAAGTATTAAATTTTTAGATGCAAATCGTTTTATGATTCAATTATTTTCAGCTATGGAACTAAACCTGGGGAATATATTTGGGTTAATTGCTAATGAACTAAGATATTACAGAGAAACAAATCAATGGAGACCAGGGAATAATAAGTATGTCTACCAGCTGTTTGGAGAAACAGTGTTTTCCTGACTTAAAAAGTTAGGAGGACTAAGATGAACTGGTCATGATGCTAGGATGGCTGAAAATGAAATAAGAAGACAAAGTTTACTGAAAGAGTTGAATCATACTAGGGGAAGAGGAAAACTTTTGTTGGGAAGATGTACTAGCCAATTATGTCCACTTCTAAAAGTAAGACTGGCAAAAGCTAATCAAGGAGGCAAGGGTCTATTAGGAATAATCTCAAAACAAAAAAATTAAAATATCAAACTTATAAAAAATTTGTGATATAACAACAGTAACTATTTTAAAAATATATGTAAATATAAATATAAATAAATAAATAAATACATTATATATATATATATATATATATATATATATATATATATATATATATATATATATATATATATATATATATATATATTGGCAAAATACTAAACTTTAGCAAAATATCCCCCAATTTTTTTTTATTTAGATTAAAATAGTGATGTTTCATGGGATTGCCACATTTTCAAGCCATAAAGCAGATATATTTGTAATAAATAAAAATGTAATGTACATTATTAAATAAAAATATTATAATGATACTTCAAACAAACACCATTCTTTGCAAATTCTCTTTAAAAATCTGAATAAAGCAGTAAAAAAATAAAAATAGTACAGGAATTAACTGCCCTGCTAAAAAAGAACATCATTATGACCAAAATGGTCAAAATAGAGATTTTTATTTTAATTGATTTAAAATATTAAAATAGCAAATAAAATTCTTCATTTACCTTAAGATTCATAAGAACATATAGCAATTTATAAGTTTAAACAGTGAAAAAAATCTATTATACTTTATAAGATTTGACAAAAATCGTATTAACAATATCAAAACTTTGAGGCAATTTTCTCTTTTCGTTGATACGACTTCTTTGTTATCAAGAAGTATACTGGTAATCCATACAATTAATGATATTAAGCTAACCCTACAAACCTGGTTTGGTCCTAGTTACAAATTCTCTATTCTCTATAAAAAGCAATTATATACAAACAACACTATATTTTCTGTAAATCCATTTAATATTAGTATGAGATTTACTTAAATATTGACAATAGAAAATATGAGGAAAAGAATAAGTATTTAATCCTTATGACAAAAGAGAGTTAAAAAAAAAAAAGCTCAGTTTCTGTACATTGACATTGAAAGCAAATCATCAAATTAACTCTCTACTCTTTGATTTTCCTCCTATCCAAGAGACTAAATTACTTAACATAGGCCCTATCTTCCTCACCAAGCATGTAATTTTAAATGCAATTTTCAGACCTATTATCAGTCTGATTAACCATACCAGATTGCCATCTATATGCAGCTCTTTCTTATATAAGACTCATCAATGAATACAAATTCAAAGATATTAGTTCCAGTTCATGATTTTTGTTTGTAGCTTGTTAAGGAAAAAAATTAGCTTAAAATTAAACCTGGTTAATAACTGTTTGCCTTGAATAATGAAAGGTTTGTTGGAATTAATAAGGGATCCTGTTATTTAATGAAATAAACTGATAAATTTTTCAAACAGTCAAATGCAATAATAATGATTATAAACCATATCATCACCATTATTAAAAATCTTTGTAACTAAATATAAGTATTTTATAAGCAGTTACACAGGTCTTAAAATAACTAGTAAACAAGGAGAAAGTAAATAAATACAGTTACACAGACAGTATATTTATAGAGTTATATTAGGCCAAATTAATGATTATTAAGTTATGATTATTAAGAACTTTATCAATGTTCTATAGGTGAGAAATGGCGATCACATAGGAAAATCATAGCTCCAACCTTTCATCTCAATGTACTCCGTAGCTTTATGGAAAGATTTAACAGAAATTCAAAGAAAACACTAGAGAGACTAGCAAAAGAAGGAGATAACGAATTTGACATCCATGACTATATGAGTGAATTCACTGTCGAAGTACTCATTGGTAACTATTATGAATTTATAATTAAATAAAAATATCATGTACTAAATAAAATAAGTTAGGCCATTAACCCACTAAATAAATTAATAGTATATTAATATATTATTGCCCTCAAGGAATAAACAATATTAATTAGACACATTTCAATTTAACAGCAAATTACTGAAGTGTTTGTATTGGCATATTCAATCTTGCTGTTGTGATTATTCTGATCTGTCTCCTTATTCAGCTTTTAATTGTTGTGAGTTGTGCTAATGTATTTGTCAAGTGTTACTAACGTACGTATAATATAACGTAACTTACGTATAATACTTAAGTGTTACTTACTAATGTATTTGATAGTTTTACTAACCACAAAACTTGTTGTAGTAATTAATATTTATTAAAAACAAGGTGTTTAAAATTAATTAAATTATTATTCACATTATGAGTAAGTTAGATGGCATTTATTATTAAATCATTACATAAAAAATGTACCACATGCTGTTCCTTTAAATACAATAATGTTTGATTTGTCAATTACATCAATTACACATTGCAGAAACAGTGATGGGAGTCAGAAAAGAAAATGAAGGCAGGAGCTGTTTTGATTATGCACAGGCAGTGATGAAGTAAGCTTATTAATTTGTAACATAACTTTTCAAAAAAAATAAAATAAACATAAATTAAAATTATAAAAAATTGTAGCTCCTTTTTAGTCTATCTGAGTATTTAACAACTAAATAAATTTTAGAATCATTTAAACGGAAACAACAATTAAGGATTTTACTATACGATAAATTGATCATCATCTGAAAACAATCAAAAGGGTTATGCAGTTTTATCTAACACAAAGATTTAATTACTCAGTAAATCAATCGTATTTTTACCTTTTGTACTGTCATAGCTTTAACTCTTAACATAATAGTCGTTAATGTTAAATAATTGTACTCATTTTCATTTTGTTGTTTTTTATCATCAGAATAGAAATAAACAGTATGTTTAGCCGAATTCTATATTAATTGGAGGTTTCAATAAATTTTGACATTAAACAGGAAAAGTTTATATTAAATAAAATTAATAATTAATTTATTATAAATATACATAGTGTGGAAAATAAAAACAATTATCACTTTCAGGCTCTGTGATATTGTACACCTCCGACACACTAAATTTTATTTAAGACCAGATTTAGTATTCTATAGTTCAAAATATGGTTCTGAACAAAAGAGTCTCCTCTCAGTCATTCATGGGCTTACAGAAAAGGTAAGGTCCTTTTTATATTAAAGTATGCATAAAGACAATAACAGTAATAAAAAAAAAAAGAACATATAAATTTAATGTATATATCACTATAATATTTAATAAGTATTCTACACCAGATTAAAAATATAACTTATATAAAATTAATTTAAGGGAATTATTGAATCAATTTCTCTAGCCATTGAGGAGATCAAGAACTTAAAAATCACATTTGACATATATTTTGAGCACTATCTTCATTATAAGCATCTACCATAATTTTGCAAATTATTTTCTTCTTTCACTGTAATTTTTTTTTATATCTAAATTGAGCATAGGATTAATGGGCCTGAGTAACATTCTCCTCACTACAGTTGAATTATATTAATTCTGATCATCAGTAAACTTTTTCAGTGATTTTAAAGTTAATGCAGATATTAACAATATATTCTTTTTCATATATTAATAAGGAAGTTCATTAAACTCTATCTAAATTATCCATTAACCCAAGCATTAAAGATCATGTGTTTTTTAATTCATATTTTAAAACTAAGAATAATAATAGAGTATTGTCATTAGAACTATGATAATAACTTTATTTTCACCCAAAGAATAATTAAGATTTATAAAATATGTCAGGAATATTATGTAATTTCCTATATAATAAAGAATCACTCAGAGCTTATTACATGTTTGATATAAAAATCGCAATTACTTAACCTTGAGCTGGTTATATTTGCCATTAAATATATTATATTTAATTTATGATAGTTTGTATTAATATTGCTTAGATATTATCATATAAGTGTAAATGGATGTCTGGAGTGATTTCACACCCACAATTTTTTTCAAATTTCGATTGCATTGCCTATTTATAAGATTAAGGGAGATGTTACTATTCATAATAATCCAATTATTTCCAATTTATGTAGAGGCTGAACAGATTATATTAGAAAGACACTGGCTGGAATTGTAAATTTATTAAATAGTGGCTTTAATGGTCTTGCTATCACTTAGTTAAATAATGAAATGTTGATGTTTGAACAAGTATCAACTACAATCAAGGGGGAGAAAACAGAACAAATGAAACAACATGACACTATTAATAAGACTATACTTTCAAGAAGATACAAATCACTGTAATTGTAGATTGTTTATATAATACTGACTAATTTAAAAAGATTTTTTATTCATACCCTTTGAATAAATTAAGAAAATATTATTTTAGAACTGTCAGAACATAAAAAAATTATTAACTCATTCCAGGTGCTAAAGGCTAAAAAGGCACAATTTGAAAACAAAGATCAAGAAAAACATCAAGAAACTATAGAAAAGGAAGATTTAAAGGTAACAAGTGAATCAAAAGACGGATTTTCATATGGCCAGGCTAGTGGATTGAAAGATGATTTGGATGTCGAAGACATAGGTAAAGCACAGTACACTATGTAATAACGTTTGAACATACAACAACTAACACTACTGTTATTCTTTTACGGAAATGAACACTTTTAAAACCTAAGAAATATAGTTTCAAACAACTATTGGGGTGAAGATATAATTTTTAATCATGAAAGAATGTTTATTCCAGGAGAAAAGAAAAGAAATGCTTTTTTGGAATCTATTCTCGAAAGAGCAGCCAACAATGATTCAATTAATGACAAAGAAGTAAAAGAACAACTAGACACCATTATGTTTGAGGTTAGTTACTCTAGTAAAATAATAAACATTAGTAATATAGTTTTTTTTTATTTGAGTTATATCTTAAAATTTTTCTACTAGGTCATTACCATCTCATGTCAAATTACTCAAGTCTTTTCAGAATATTTCATATTTCAATCAATTCTTCAGATTAATTTTTTTTTTTTTTTTTTTTTTGGTAGCCAAAAAACGTCTATCACAGCCTATATGTATAATTTTTTTAAAACAGCTAAGAATGGGGGTTATATGAAAAGTAGCTTTCTTCTCTAATTACAGTCTTTTACCTTCCCTTCTTTAACCTAGTAGCGTTTACCTTCTCACAACTTTAAACCTTTATAGCTAGCCAATTATAGTTTCCTCAATGATTTCAAATCAGTAATCTTAGAAAATATTACCAACAGGGCCATGACACAACAGCAGCTGCTAGCAGCTTCTTTTTATGCATGATGGCAGCACATCCAGAAATTCAGGTATAATGAATAATTGTACTAGTATATTTAATAAATACATGTGTTTTCACTAATATGACATTAAAAACTTTTTTAAATAGGAAAAATGTTATGAAGAAATCGTGAGAGTATTAGGAGATTCGGATAGAGACATTACATTTCAAGATGTTCTCGAAATGAAATATCTAGAGCGATGCTTAATGGAAACATTACGCTTATACCCACCAGTTCCTATTATTGCAAGACAACCAAAAAAGGAATTTAAATTAGGTAATATTAAAGGACCTGATATTTTTTCAGGATCATTTTGTGATTTATGAAGATTAAAGTTAAGAAGCTCTTTAATAAATTTTATAAATTATTTCGGACCTTTTTTAGCAACAAAAGACATAACAGTACCAGCAAACTGCACAGTAGTGATAGGAATCATAAAACTCCATAGGAGGGCAGATATCTATTCAAATCCTGAAAAGTTTGATCCAGATAACTTTCTACCAGAAAAGTCAGCTTCAAGGCATTACTATTCTTTCATCCCATTTTCTGCAGGCCCAAGGAGTTGCGTAGGTAAGAAAACCAACACTAAAATTACTTTTTTGAACTTATTAAAATTTACAAACCATTCAAATATTCAAATGTTTCATATAATTTATCTAAGGTAAAAAGTAATCAGCACTGAATTGGTTACATCAAGTAAGTCCCATATTGGTAGGAAGTTTTAGATCATGTAGATCTGAGTTCTAAATTTTTAAGGTACACAGGAGTTATCTGAGTGGACAATGGTTGTTGGAGGCATGAATGAGCACAGAACGTATGTGCTCACTAAGTTTTTTTTTTTCCAATCTATAGGTAGATGAACAGAAAAATATGTATACCATAGTAAGTATTTTATTAGCAGCAGTGGCATACATAAAACCCAAATGTTGAACCCATTGCTGCCAAAAACTATAGGGGGTAACAAAAAAAAAAATCACCATAATAATTTGCCTACAAAAGTCCAGATCATTTTGCAAACTTTAAATTTTATGCTAATTTAAAAATTTTGGACCCATTATTTCAGGCATATTTCGGAATCTACGTCACAACCATTGCCAAAATGAGGAATTCCCTATATGCTAGAAAAACACACCAGTATAGGACATAGTGTGCAGATTTGCATTATATATAAGAAAATAAACTCACAGAAGATTTTTTAATCTCTATGTCGTACATGCTTGTTTAGTTAGCAGTATATAGTCCTGCCCAACTTCTTAAATTGGCACTGTGTACTGGTATTCTTCTTTTTAATATAAAATTCTAGAAACAATTTAGTTTCTTATAGTTTCAATAATACTTAACCATATTGCCTTAATTTGTACCTATCCTCTTTGCATAACAGGTGGTTTTTACAGATTATAAAGGCAAGTAAAACTTGCAAGTTTATCAATTTTTTCATTACCTGTAATTCCTGTGTGTTCTCTCAACTCAAACTTGGTTTTTTACGTAATGAAAGAGTTAAGGGTCACCTTACAATATTACGGTGTTCATGGTTTATGCTTCAACTTAATCTGCTGTGGCAGTAGATTTAATAAGAACTCTATATTTGTAGTTGAAATAGTCCTCGATGCATTAGTAATCATATGCAAGCTAAGGATTCTTATGTAATCAAAGATGTATATACAAAACATCATTTTCTAAATAGAGCCCTTTTGTTGGCCCCTAGGCATCTTAGATTATTGCCTCTTACTTAAGTAATGAGAGTAATAATGTAATAGTAATAGTAATAATGATAATAAATATTAATCTCTAAACATTATTGAAAAATAATAAATATAATAACCTATCATTTGTATATGGTAACAACTAGGAGTTCTTATAGAAATATTAAGCTGGCTACAATTCAGATTTATTGTTAAATAAATATAGGTTTGCCTTAGTTAGATTAATGTTCACATCCTCAGAGCTATCAGTTAACAAAGCCTTGAATTCCAAGAGTAAATATGATATTTCTCCAATAAGGATTGCAACATCAGCGGATTCTTATGAATAAAAACCGGCACTTCCCATGGTTTTTACTACAGGGTCAACGATCAATCAATGCAGGAGTGATGCGAGTGAGCTGTGCTAGCTCTCATTCCATTTCTAATATCCTTTCTTTTCACATGGAACAAATCCAAATAAAGATCTTTGGTCAAATACCACTATTTGAGAGATTTTGTAATAGTGCTGTAGGGTTTATTATAAATGTGCATATTCCTATTTCCACATTAGAGGGCTTAGTAATAATTTTATTTTATTTGTTGGAAAACACTATTCTGTAAAACATGGTAGCTAACCACCTTTTATTTTAAAAAGTTGTATAAGTAAGAAAGTAAAATTATAGCTACCAACAGGACAAACATTAAAAAAGAAAAAATGAAATAATTTTAAAATTAACAATAGCTTGTACATAAAATTATATTAATACATTTCTTTTTTATTAGGTCGAAAGTATGCGATGTTGAAACTCAAGACAATACTAGCATCCACTCTAAGAACATTTTATGTAAAACCAGGCTACTCTGAAAAAGAATGGAAATTGAAGGCAGATATTATACTCAAAAGAGCAGATGGATTCAAAATCCAATTGGAACCCCGGAAACGAACTAATATGAAAACTTAAAGTTAAAATAAAATAAAAAGATTCAAGATATCTACAGAAAATGGGCATTAGTTTAAATAATAAGAAATATAAGCATATTTTTCACACTATAGCCCTATCTTCTGCAGTATTAAATATGAAAAGAATGATTAGTGACACATTAGTCAAGTTAAATGACAATGGCTTGGATCACAAATATATTATGTGACTATTTAGATATAAAGGATTTCTTCTAACAGTCACTTTCATCTCATGTAATCTAAGAATAATGTTGTGTAATCATTTTAAAGATCCATCACAAAGGTGAAGTCAATACAACAATACTCAAAGCTAGCTTAATAATACACTAAAATTTTGTAAAATGAAGGTAACAAGTAACACATTTTTGAACAAAGGCAATAAACATGTAAATGATTGGTGCTTTTAATATTGTTCTAATGATGTAATTTCTGCATGAATAAAACAAAAAAAGAACTTTTATATTCCATAATTATCTAAGCTAATTAAAATGAAATATTATCATTGCAAATTCATAATAAAACCCAATTCAAACTGGAATCATTGCAATGTTAGTCAGAAATCAATAAGGCTTTATTTACAACAATAAAACTATTGTATTCTATAAAATAAACTGTAAAATCATAAAAGCATTGTTTTCCAATGCTTTAATTATGAATGTCATTTGTTTTGGCCAAACAGTGTAAGCCATGATCAGGGCTAGATAAAGTGAGTCTAAGTTAATGTTTCCACAAAATTCATCAATTCCTGAGGAAACATTAGCCAAGCAACGTATTAAACTAAGAAGATAATAAAATAAAAAATAAGACAACTGAAAAATGATAATGATAATAGACCTATAGCTATAAAGATTAAATGAAACCTGAAGATGAGATTCAAGAAACTGTTTTATTTTACACTATAGTAATACATTGGAGATTATAGCTATATTTTGGTCAATTCATATTAGTAAAGCTCTATTTAATATAATTTATGGTAATGATACTGCATCTATCAGTTTTTGCGAAGGCATTAACTTAGGCAGTTTTTCTCAGGTCTTGAAAATGACCTACTATATATCATGACGTTTAAAATAAAAGTATAGAAAAATAATGATTTATTCTTTTTTTATTATTATTACCTGATAAAAATGATCATTTATTACTAATTTTATTCCAGTATCATGTCCTTTTCTAGATTTAGTCTTCAATGTAATATTTAGAATCTCTAACGACATAAACATTTTCTTTGTACTTTTATTCTGATAGTTTCTGCAAAGAAAAACATAAGTATTATTAAAAGGCGACTGAAAGATAAAGGATATCAGAACCTGTACCACTACAACCCATGAGGTAAAGTCTTGGGTTTAAATACTTGGTAAGGAAGTATTGATTTGTGACAAACGGTTATACAAGGAACAAATGTGAACAGCGATCAAGCTCAAACACCAGGTTTTCCCCCCAATTAAGGGTACCCACTTTGAAGAGGCTGGGTGTGCCCCAGGAGGGTTCCAGACACCTAAGTCGATCAATCACCAAAGAAACAGAAATTAAATTTTCTGCTTTCAGACAGGCTCACACTCTGGGCCCGGAGATAGCAGTTCAGTGCTTTATCAACTGAGCTACCCCACTCTGTGCTAAAGGATCTCAGAACTTTCACATAATTAATGTATCTATAGATAACAGTAGAGAGAATCTGTAAATGGTAACAGAATAATGATGTCTGTAAACGTTCCTGTTCATAATCATGTTAAGTATCTTCTTAATATGGTTTAGCATGCCCACAGTGACTGACAATTAACAGAAAATAAAAATAAGGACATAAACTAAGTTTCACTAGTTCTCTTCATAAAGCAAAATCAAATGGAAAACAGATTGATTTAAATTTAGCTTATAGTTTCAGAACATGATGACTAATAGTCCACATTTTTCAACTCTGTACTGACAATCAAACAAATTATTATTTCTTTAAAAGTAAAGTTTAAGAACAGATAGCATAACCCTGCATCCTTCATAACTCCAATTTTAGTACATTAACTATAACCTTTCAATCTTATGCGTTGAAATATTTCTCAAAGGCACAGAATCTAACCTATAAACTTTAACTATATACTACTGCAGACAGGCACAAAGAAAACACAAATATAAACCTGCACCACTTCCACCTAAGTTGTGGGTCCTGGGTTCAGCACTTGGCAAGGAATAATTATTTCAAAATCAACGGTTGGACAAGGACGTGATGTGGCTAACATTCACGCTCAGCCACCAACTTTTCTTTCTATTAATGACATTCCCTTATAGAGACAGGGTATGCTACAGGAGGGCATCCTGACCCTAAATTGATATTTTATGAAATAGAATAAAAAGTTCTTCCTATAAACAGACTCAAATTTATATGTGGAAGTAAAGAGTTGAGTGCCTCACCCAGTGAGGTGCGCTGATTCCAGGGTTATATACAATAAATATAATTTGAATGCATATATTAAAAAATTGGGATTGAATTGAGGTCTTTACCTGATCTGATAAGAAATCAAAGTATTTTAACAGACTAGAAAAACTTAACAGAGATTGTTTTAAATCACATAGACACTGTTGAAAGTTTCCATTCACATGATAATTTAAATATAGGTACAATGGTTGCTTGTATATGTCTCACATTGAATCTTAACTGAAACCAGAAGTATTAAAATTGGTCTTCATCAGGTATAGGTTGTAAACGTAAACTATCCAAATTGAGATAAAATAAATTACATTTCACGACCCACAATACACATATACGTGAGCTCATTGATTGATCATTATTTTTATGTTCAAGAAAAACCTGGAAAATAACCTCCATTCAGAAGTAAATTATGAAAAAACATTATTTCCCTATACATTTTTCAGTCTTTACACTACCATTCAATCCTTAAACATCAGATTTTAACTTTAACTATGCTCATTCAATCATTAAAATTAGTGTAAGTGATACTGGGGAGGTGAATAGGCTTGTTCATTCTTTTTGCGAAATCCTGACAGATAACAAGGGATTATGTCCCGGTTCTAACCAGAGTGAGAGTATAAAGATTCATTCTGTGGGATCACTATGAAATAAATATTAATAGATCCCACCACTTGCTAATGTGCTTGGCCATTTCAGTCATAAATCATTACAATCCAAAACACAATAAAATTATAGAATTATATAGGTCTTACTGCAAATAATAGAAGTTGGTACTCATTGGAAAGATAAAGGAGGTACAATTGCGTTTTTTCTGTGCTATATTTATTTTGTATTGAATATTGTCAGATGTCAAATTGAGATTGATTAAGTATGCTGTGTATTTAGCAACCCATTTAAAATGGGCAGCACCACTTCTCTATTTTAACCAAAATCCTTTGATGCAAGAGATTACACTGTTAAGAAAATTAAATTATAGTGGATGAGACTAGAGTTTCTTTTAGTTATATATAGGTATATATTTAGATATATATATATATAGTCATATTTAGTAAGGTTCTTGTGGTTCAGTCAATAAATATTTATTGACTGAACCTCAAGAACCTTACTAAACATTTAATAGTAATATATTTAATGATTAATGACCCTGGCAGTTTTACGCCTTAAAACCCAAACAAACAAGTTTCTTTTACATAATAGGTGCCCTATATCACATTGGTATCAAAATATATCGAAATTAATCAAAAACGTTTTTTAGCTACAGATTGGACATGACTGCATTTAGCATCAAGGACTATTATTTTTGAGCATTACTCAATTCAGAAATTTTATACAACTGACAAGAGAAATTCGCTATGGGGGATATCAGAAACTAATAATCTACATAACAAACAAATACAATTCTCTTTATTAAGTCCATGAATAGGGTGAGATACTACAGCTACTTAATCCTCCCCTCTATAAAATAGCCTGATTGAATATGTGATAAAGAATTTCAGGAGGAAGCAGGTAAGTAATAAAGCTCCACTTTGAAACTACTACAACTTATGCAAACCATTTATAGTTAGCCATTACTTGTATCACGAATAAGATAAACTATGTATAAAAAGATTTGAATATCTAAATAAAGAACAAGCAACATAATATTTTATTGCCAAATTATTATACAAGAAATCACTAAATAGATAAATTGCTTAATTTTACACTCTAAGACTTTTTATTTTTTTCGCCTCCTTGTAAACAGACTCCTTCTGAACTGCAAAATAACAAATTTTAATCAAATAAACATGAACTCAATACAGCTTAAATTAGTAATTGAATTTCTAATAATTACTAAATATACTAACTGAAGGGGTCAAACAATATCTTTTCGATTTTATCACCAAGCCTCTCCCTAACCCAAGTGCGAGTATGACCACTAACTAAGCTTTCAATTTGTACTAAAATAAATCTAAAATAAAAAAACAAAATTAATTTCTGATTGACCCCAGTAAATACTCAGCAATAACCATTTGTAATCTTACTTGCTTTTGGCTTTTTTCTTTAATAAAAGCTGAGTTAAAAACATTTTTATAAATTTAATAATTACAAAAAAACGTTTTCAAACTTATGAAATTGTATATGAATAATAAACAACTAATAAAAGTTATTATATCTATAAAATATGCAGTTTCTTTAAAAACATATTTAGCATAACTTGTCGTTCTTGAACGAACGTTCAGCAGAAAAATTTGTTCTTTGGATCTCGATCATGATTACCTTTCACAAATTGAAGGGTTTGCTACAAAAAGAAGGTAGCTCCTTGGAGCTTTGTGATAAAAACTTGGGTAAAATCTTGTGATAAAAAAATTGCCGCCTGTTATTTGTGTTTACCATGGTAGATGAATGCTACATCCCATTCCATTGAATCCATCTATTCTTCCCCCTCAATTGACGAAATGGTGGAATGCCTCACATCGAATCTTAATAATGGCCTTAATCATCTTGCCCCTCTCAATTTTCCGACGACTACCAGCTCCATGGATTAACCCTGACATTAGGAATCTGATGAAGCGAAGAGATGCTTCCAGGTGACGCTTTAGGCGTACTAGACATTCAGAAGATTATTCATCGTTCAAGCTTCTCAGAAACCTCACCCAGTCCTCTTTACGCCGAGCTGAAGCACAGTATCAATTTACATTACAAAGGAGTAAATTAACGTTACTTTTTTCACTAAATAAAACTTGTTCCCAGAAACTATTTGACTCGTAAACAAATTCTTTTTCAACGTTTAGACTTATTACCCTATTCACTTTACTTATAAAGGGTTACTTCCTATATGTCTGCGAGTCATATCCTCCACTTTTTATTATGTTCCGCACTGTCTAAGGTGTGACTTTAATGTCATGAAAATTGTCTAGCATAACTGCGACAGGGGCAACCCTAGTGTTTGTGAATAGTTTTCAAAATTTCTCGCATATGCACCCTTTAAAGTTTTTTTGGACGTCCAGACCTTCGCGGACTGTAAAAGTTTCCAGTTTCTTCAAACATGTTGATGATTTTTATGTATTGTACAGCGATTTTACTAAATTGTTTTGTCTATCCCCCCCAAAAACGTTTCTTTCTTTCTTGAAATAATAACTAGTTTCCTGAAGACTAAAAATAGCTCAGAAGAGTACAATGTTAGTAATCCTCCAGAGGATTGACAAGTTTTGATTGGATATTTTCTGTCAATGAACAGTGTACACAGACTTTTTTGGCATACATTTTCTCATTAAATTATTAAAATTCCAAAATTCTTTCTCTGATGCGTATGAGTTGGCACATTCACTTCGATTACATCCATAACAAAATTTCGAAATAAAGTTACATACTTTATAAAAAAAATAAACATGAGTAAGTATTTCAATAATGGGTGTAAACAAACTTTTTTTTACTAACTGTATATGTATATTTGTTTTGTTAAATGACATAACTCCAATCGTTAGTTATCATGTAAATCATAAATATATATATATATATATATATATATATATATATATATATATATATATATATATATTTTTTTTTTTTTTTTTTTTAAACATTTAATAGTGAAGCTACCTCCATTGTTACAAAAACCCTTCAATTGTCGGTAATTTGTACTGAAAGCCAACCATAACCTTACCTGGGGTTTAAAATATATGAAAGCGGCATTGATAATATATCCTGGAGGATGACTGCAACACTTTTATGAAATCGCAATTTTAAGCATTTTTTTTTTTTTTTTAAGTGAAAAAATATAAATAAATTTTTCAATAACCTTTAATCCTCTTTTAATAAGTATGGTTTAGTTTATTGTGAAGAAATATGAGGCTGAGGAAGGATTAAAAAAATAATAATAACTAGTATAATTTAAAATTAATAACTAGTACAGTATGCACTCTTTTTCGCCTTTAAAAGCTTTCAGGCGTAAAATGAAAAAGAAAAAATATGAATATACTTTTCCATAAATTTTCATCTTCTTTTAGTAAGTATAGTATAGTTTACTGAGCAGAAATATAAGGCTGATATTGGACTTTAAACAAATTAGTATAACTAGTATACTTTAATAATTAATAGCTAATACAGTAGACGCCGCTTATAAGACTCATGGGTTATAAGGTTCAGCCGCCTATAAGACTCAGAATCGACTTGAACGTTCCGGACGTATCCAAATACACACAAAAAAAGTCGGTTATAAGACTCGCCACTCCGGATATAAGACTCAGTTTCTCCGAAATAAAAAAAAATAAAAAAAACAGTAACGTTTCACAAACTGTTTTGGGCAGGATTTTGAAAAATAGACCATAAATCGAAAGTGAAGCATTATAAAATAAATCTCAGAGTCGGAAACGGAAAAGGGGTGGAAAGAACTCTAATGTTGAATGCTCATTAAAAGAATGGTTTCTAAAAGTTAGGGATAAGGATGCTCGCGTTTCAGGAACATTGCTTCGCCAAAAAGCTGAAGAATTGGCTGAATAAATGGGGGTACCGGCGAAGACAGCCACCAACCCCTACGCGCGCCCAGAATACCTGTTTTAGTCGCTACTATTCGAGGAAAAGGGTTATTCTCCCTGATTTGAGTTGACATTTCACTTAAAGTATCATCATCAGAACTATGGATTCATATGAATGCATACGGGAACCATTCCTTTCCTCATACTTGAATATGTTTACAATTAAGACTTGATGTTAAGCCATTATCAATTTTATTTCAAAACTATCTAAATTATTCAGTCCGAATTTATGACAATGAGGCGTATTCATGTCATGATATGCTAGGAGCAGCAGTTCGTCGAATGTCACGAACGGTGACGAAGTTGACAAGGAAGAAACTGATGAAGTGACGCTTCCACCTTCACACTCTGAGGTTCTACGGGCTCTAGGGATGTTGAGGAGAGCTGTCCAGCACCAAGGGACCACTTTTGAAAAACATTATGATTACGAGCGATACATTCTTGAAATACTAGAAAATAATAAAAAACAAACGTAATTTTTAAAACCAACGTAAATTATGTTTGAGCATTATCTTCAACTTATACATGCTATATTATATTAACTGATAAAATAAAGTTTTTTCGTAAATTAAAGAAATTTTTAATATTTTTTTTCCTTTTCGCCTATAAGGCTCATCCGCCTATAAGACTCGCTTTTTGTTGGTCCCAAAGTGAGTCTTATAAACGGCGTCCACTGTATTTTATACATTCATTCAGCTTCTTTTCCACCTTCAAGTGTTTTCAGACGAGAGATTCCTGTTTATTAATGCAATTAATCGTAAGATAATTTAACAACAGTCCTATCTATTGTGATCTAATGAGTGAGTATATTCTGATTTCGTCGGTCTCGTTATACTTTTTCGTTGGGTTGAGGATCCCAACGCGCTTGTTACCAGAAGGTCGTGGGTTCGAATTCCACGTGGGCGAGTTAAAATTTATTTCGTGGCGGACCCATGAAATGAATCTTGACCTTCCCACCTTGGCTAGAATAGGTTGGTAACTTTTAGGATAACCTGTTCTTCCTGCCCTAGTTGGAGTAAATAAGGACGTTAAGCCACAAGAAACAAACAAAAGAAAATAATTGAATAGGATGCTGATCTTAAAATCTGAAGAGAATGTATTACAATGTATGAATCATTTTGCTGCAAGACGTTTTTATTTTTTTTTTTAACATGACAATGGATATCAGACATTTCGGCTATGAATTTTATTTTTTATGATATGTTGTTTCCATCAACACGGTTTGGCCTTCATAACAGAATTATTTTGATTCTTATTTGCGCTTTTCTTGACTTCAATAAATTATTTGAAATTGAATAAACCATGATATCGAATACATTTTGCTAAACAGAATATTTAATTACTAAGTGTTTCCTTTTATTATACTGAGGTACTTATCACTAAGACATATAAACTATTTTGGACAAATAGGTCACATTATAAGGCAGTGTTTTATGTCATCAAACAGGTGATGCATTCATAACCTGACACATTGTTATAAGTTTGTAGGTTATAAAAGTTGTAATTTTATCAAAGAAAATAAAATTTTAATAAGTCGTCATTACTACTCTAAAAAATGCTAAAAGAGTGCTAACATTTTTATGAAGAATTTAGCTAATTGTAAGCTTGTAGTTATTTCTCTTGTTTAAATATAGCCTGTGTAAGAACTTAAACATGATTATTAAACCGACCTGCTTAAGTAAGTGTCTAACTCATAGCTTTTCAAAACACAATAAGGAGTTCCAGTATCTCTATCGTAGATATGGTGAGTGAATATTTGATATGCTTTTGAGTATTGTAAGTATTTCAATTGAAGTCTAAATAAGTTCTGTTTGACTTTAAGACGTTGTCCCTTTATAGTTCATAATTAGTTTTCTTGGTTTTTCACTAATAGAACAGACAACTCCATTTTACTTGAACTGATCTTTAATTGGTTCTGTATTATGGTTTTTATAAATCATTTTCCTCTTTCAAATTCTGTTATATCCATGTATGTTTATGTATCTTAGGGGCTGGAACTATACCTCATTTTCTTTTTAGATTGAACACATGCTCACCCATTGATATATATATCAATTAATTAACTATATTTTAATTAATGCATTCTGGAATCGGAATTAGTAATAGTTTTTAACCATAACATTTTCAAGAATGTTAACTTCATAATGGGAAATAAATAAAGTAATGAATTATTCTTGGGTTATATAATTACTTTAAAAATTGGGTTATTTTTACGTAGATACAAATATCTTCGAAATGTCTGAGCTCTTTCTATTACCTAGGTTACAAAGCATTGAATCTCATGTAGTAAGCAATCCTTACACCACCTGAAATGACAGAAAAATCGTCTGTTGTGAAAGTTAAAATTTCCATGTAATAAATCCAAAATAAAAATGCTTCTAATGTTTAATTGTGGTAGCTTTAGAAAACATATTACCCATCCATAACATAATTTGTGGATTACTATTTATACATTAAATTTATTTATTGTGACTGTCAGGAGTTGTTTAGCTATTATATTTAGACCAATTTAGTTAATTTAAAGTATAATGAATACAAATTTTCAAATTAGTTTTTCATTTAATTTAAAATTTAATAATATATCTTCACAGTTCTTTATTTTTTTTTTTACATAAATTGTTACCTTTAAAAAATAAATAAATGTATGTATATTTTAAGGAAACGATTTATTTATAATTGCTAATGAAGAATTTATTAAATTTAATATTATGAGTTGTTTGTTTACCTAAAAATAAAGAAGTTAAAAAAAATAACTCTTCCTTAACAAATTATATTAATAATGTGGTATGAAATAAGAAAATAAAGCTTCATTCATTATAATTGACACAGTTTTTGAAAACTGATTTCTTAATTTTATTTTATTAATTTTTTATTGTTTGCTCTCGCCAAGGACAAGGTTAGTGGCCTATAACTCTTATCGTAAAATACCAGTGTAAATTTATTTGTTAACTAATTCCTTATAATACTTGTTTAACCACATATAATGATTTATAAATTAAGGTACTTTCCACTAACTTTAAATTTTCAAATAGATACCTTATCATTGAGGACTAGAGAAAAAAAAAAAAAAAATAGTGGAGTCCTGCTCCATTTAATTTTTTTTTTTTTTTCACTGGAAAGATTGAGTGATTCTTTACTTTACTTACAAAAATGTAATACAATATTAATTAATATCTTAATAATTATTTCTAAAATTAAGTTAATATTTAGAATAAAATATTTAATAATCAATATTGTTATTTTTATTCATTAATTATGTATCTAACAAATTGAGAAAATTTTTATTATTAGCATGAAGTTTTTGAGGCGGGGTCATCTGTGGTGTAGTGGTTAGCATAGCAACCTACTAAACCCAAGATCGCGGGTTCGCAACCCGGCAGATGACCTTAGGATTTTTTAAAGGGAATAAAAAATCCTTAACTATGCCTTCCCTCGGAAGGGACGTAAAATGGGGGTCCCGAGCCTGTGCGATGTCAGGTACTCGTTAAAGATCCCTATCCTAATTATACCTGGATAGGCAAAATTTAGGACTCCCACCGTAGCATCGTCCGATTAGCCATAGCAGCATAAAGTGACGTTAAACAAAAATAATAAAAAGTTTTTGAGGCAAGCCTAAGCTGGAAAATTCAAAATAAATCACTAAAATAATGTTAACAAATTTATTTAATATTGTTAGGTATAAGTGATTTCACCTAGGTGATTTTTTTCTTATGATTATATTTTTCTATTTGATTTATTTTTTTAACCATTGTCCTTCAAACTTCTTAATTCGTGTGTATTCCCATTTAATGTTTTTGTTCATAATTTATTTTAATTTAATAAGTTCATTATTCTTTATCTAAATCTCACTTGATATTTGTATAATTTATTATTCCAATACAATAAGTCTTTGTATAAAAGTTATAAAATTACAAAAAAGCAATGCTAAAGGAAGTTATAGGTAGGATATTGAACCTCACATGGTTGCCTTGAATTCCGTATCAGTTTTTAAAATATAAGTATTCTAATATGTGAATGAATAGTTTAAGTAATTTTTTTTTATTTATTATTTTATTTTATTATCATTATTTGTTTGTTTTTTTGTGAAAGTTCATATACCTTAAAAGCTTAAATCACTATCATTAAAAGGAATATAGACCTCTAAAATCTTCCCTGAATCGTTATTCTGTACCTTTTTGCTATAAATAAGTAGCTTTAGTTTTTGAATATTAATGAGTTTTACTTTCTATGTCTTAAACTATATTTTAATTTTTTTTATATCCAAATAAAATTGCTCAAATTATTCTTTGAATTATGTGTATTCATTATAAACACTGTATCAGTGTTTTTTATTTACTTTTTTTGTTTAGGTACATTTAAGTATTCACATATTAAATTCATATGCCCTTATATGAAAAACATTACATACATATCTACTTCATCAAAGCATCTGAGTTCAGAAGAAACTGGTTCAAAACAAACTTTGAATCCAACTGTAGATTTGCTAAAAAATGCTATAAGTAAAGGTATTTCTTATCTTAAAGTTATTAAAGTTTGTTTAACAATAGTGATTAAACTTTTACATTGAGTTTTTGCTTGATTATTTAATATTAAAATACCATCTCATTAATTTTTTCTCTTTTTTAAATTCTGAGTTTTAATGACTATGATTGTTATTATCGATTTAAGAATACAGTAGCTTTAAGTATTTACTAGTTAGAAATAAGTTATCTTCTTTTTGAATTGTATCTAATTTATTTTTACATCTTAAAAGTGTGAACAAAGGCTCTTCATTTTTATCTTTTAATCCCTCAAATTAAGTTGCAAAGAAAAACTAATTACTTAAATGTTTCCTATAGATTCCCTATGATCTCTATAGATTTTATAGATTAAATATGTTTTTTAAATTCAGTTTATTCATGAATTAGTTCATTATAAAAGTTAGATGATTATTTGTAATTATAATGTATTTGATATATTAATATAATGTAAAATGTATAAAAAAGTGGAAATATGGTTTATTAATCAGTTGTAAAGCTTTAGCTAAAATAAAATAAAGTAACTTGACTCCTGAAATTATGTAAATATTTTTCAGCATGCCTTTGATCATTAAATCCGAGAAGAGTATCAAATCTTAGGGCCTGAAAATAGATTTGAATAATAGTGAATGATGGCCTATATTTTGGAGGCTAATTATTTTTGTGAAACATTATACCCAGTTTTATTATTTCATTGTAATAATTTTTATTCTTCTAATTACTGATTTAGGTGTATTAAAGGGTGTCACTGAATTAATATTGCTTGTCTGTAAGAATATCACATATAAGTTTTTCTACTTATTCTAAAACATTGAAAGCTTCAGCAATGCCCTCTGTTCTCTCACAAGCCAATTTATTAATCTATTTCATTCAATACTTCACATTATTTTGATTTTCTTCCTTTATGAATAATCCTATCCTTTAACAGTTTTAAGTACCTGTGATAATAAACCAATAGTTGAAGCAGAAAGTGATTGCCAGTTAATTCCTATTACCTTATGTAACGAGGTAAAAATTAATGTGAAAACTCCTCAACCTTCAATAAGTCAAAACATCATCAAAGACATCAAGTTTGAGCCAATTAAGAAAGAATCTGACTTATTGACACCTATTCCTCATCCTACTTCCAGTTGTCCTAAAAATGCTTCCTCGAAAGTGAAGGAAACCCCTAAAGTGAAAGATCCTTTAATAAAAGGTAATATTCATTATTATTTTTGTTTAACTTTGATTATTATTTTTATAGAAACAATCAACTCATCTTTGTTTTCCAAATTTTTATTGTAATGCATTTGTTTTTATCCTTTTAAACTATGTAGATATTTATCAGATTATGTATTATATATTATCATAATTACCTACTCTGAGTTCATTTTTATTTTCTTACATGGAATGTCAATAGAAAATGTTAGCTCATTTTTTAGTAAAGTTTCTTGCAAAATGTGCCGTTTAAAATGATTTCGATATCTATTTTATATTAAAAATTAACTCAAACAAATATTTGGTTCTATTCAATCCAATATATTGTCTGATATTTATAAATTGCTTTATTTTCTTTAATAACTTGGTGATAACAAAACTATCAACTATCGAAAATCTCAGACATCGGAAACTATATATATCAAAATTAAAATTCCTTTAAAAGTATAGAAAGATAAAAGTATCATTATATAGGGGGGGGGGGGAGGGTTGCAATTTTTTTTCTCCTGTATCATGTTACAAATAATTATCCTTATTTTTTTTGGATTAAAGAAGTACAAAAAGGACATTTTGTATGGAGTAACTAAAGAAAATTGAACCATCATAAAAAATATTAGTTATATCATTGCAGATTATTCTAATACATTACTAATGTTTAATGAAGAGATTTTTAAAAATATTTTCGCTATCCTGAGCTCTTCAATCCATTACTGGATTGTGGCTCCCTCAGCAATCACCTTCCAACAACCAATTCTAGAACCACCAGTTCCTTATTCCAAATATTCTGTCATTAGTATTCAATCCATCTATCCATCTCAACTGAGGTCTTCTCACTTTCCTTTTTCCTACTGATTATTATTATATTATATTATTAATTATTCAGTGGAACATATTTCAATATTCAATTAATTATTAAATAGAATAATGGAACTTTATTTAATTATTTAAAAAAGTAATTGCATGGAATAGTCTATAGTATTAATTTTTAATATGCTGCATTTTTAGGTTGATATTAAAATAAATATTCTTGAAATTAGAGTGTTTTTGATTATAGCTGCTAAGAAGAAAGTACGTGTAGATTTGAGTGTTGCTTCTATGGAACGAAATTTCATCACACCAGCCAGAGCAATATCTGATTTTCTTTTAAAACCTCAAGATTTAGAATCCTTAAAAGCTACCAAAAGGCGATCCCCATATGAAAATGAACCTCCCATCACAGTTTATTGGAGAAAGGATGTTGAAGCAAAGTATGTCTTATTTATGTTATCCATGTACATAATCATGTTTTTGTGTTGAAAAATATAAAAGTATGTTTATATTATTATTACTTCTATGCTATCCATTATTTTCTTTAACTTTTTGATTAAGAATGATTATTATCAAATAAAATTATTTGGGATCTTGCCATTATTTGTGTTTTTATAAAACTTATTTAGTTCTTAGCAATTTATAGTGGTTTGACAACATATACATTTTGAAATCCTTGAATATAATCTTTTCACTAATTCTTGATAAAAGCATTACCTGATTTGAAGGCTAACCTCTTTACTGTGGTAGAGAGTTTAATTATGCAGTAACCTATATATTTTAAAACTAGCATCCCCAGTTGCGGCTTTGCCTCCCTGCATAGTAAAGAACACAGATAATTTTAATTAATTATTGAAGTTTTATTTGCTTAAAGATAAAAATCTTGTATTGAAGTAAACAATTGAGCATTAAATTTTCAATGATATTTGCACGCATAGTAGTAATTTTTTACTTAGTGAAAATTACACTGATTAGGTGTTTGAAGATAAGATATTTATTTGGACATCCAATTTTTAATTTTAATCTATGAGCTCATAATTGAGAGGGACACAGACTATTAATAACTTTTACAGATAATGGTTTGCATTATAAATGCTTACTAATGATGGCCCATCAATCATAATTTTACACACAATATTAAAAAGGAAAGTATCGACATTTTGATTTGGTAATAATTTTTATTTGGCAGAAATAATTTTATTGATTTCATCAGGTTGGATTAATTTCTAACCATGGAACTACATGGCAGTCTGGCAAACCTCGTTTCTGCTACTTAACATTTTATATTTAAATTTTTATTACTGTAAATTTTATAATTGCTAAACCAAGCAGTACTATGAAGATGACGTAGTTAAAATTTATTATAGATGTGTTCAGTAGTTTTACCATTGTAAACTTTATTGCGGAATGGGGCTATCCACTTATGGGTCAATATTTTAACTTCTCTGTTGAACAACATTTTAAAATCTGTTTCCGTAATTTAATTATATATAAGTAGATTTTATTATCAATTTCTATATAATGCTGTACCTTTGTAACCTCTTGTGTATAATCGCGCTCACCACATAGGGGAAGGTGCTGCACCTAAAGCACAGTTGTACCTGTAGACATTTTTAATTAAGAGAGAGTGGGAGGATGAAAATTGAAATTGTTAGGTTAGTAGTGCTATAAACATCTCTCTGTAGTTGCACGTGTGTTTTCTATTCTGCCAGATCAACAGGCCAACAGAAATTATTATTTTTGATTTCTTTTCTTCCAAATCCTGACCAATCCAACCAGTGATTTTAACTTTTTTAAGACCTGCACTTATAAATTTTCTAGGCAGTAATATTTCATTGTGTTGCCCGATAAATATACCATAACTTTACATGATTTTATTTCAGTTATCGCTTACTGGTTTTGTGAAACAGAGCTTTTCGCACAACATTCTGCATGATATAAAATCCCTAAATTTGGATACCTACTATTCTTATAACCTTTTTTTTTTTAAGAGGAGAAAACTCGCCACTCACTATTTATAACAAACTATGCAATAGTAGAGATGGTGATTTCACAAATGTGATCTTGGCTGATCCATCAAGCGAAGATTGTAATTTTTTGGATGAATTAATGAATGATTATGAACAAGGTAAAGAAATTGAAGATGAAGAAATATATGCTGATAGCTATGTTTTGTATTGTAAAGCATTTTGTAACTTAGATCAAAGAAAAAGTAGACTCGTTCATGTTCAACATTTGCTACTTGAAGCAAAGTTCATCAAATGATAGAACCCCAAAATTTATTCTTCCCGACATCGCTACTGATTATGAAATTGAAATAAGAGATATCAAAAGAACATTACCACCGCCATCTTTTATAACTGGCACTGGGAGATTATGTAAACAATTACATTTTCCTACATCGTTTCATGGATACGATCTCTAATGATTCGATTTTCTCCATAAAAACGTCTGTGACACTCGTTAATAATAATTATAGTTACATAAAAGATTTATTTTTGTTAAAAGGTTTAAAAATAAACCTTAAAGTTTTTATTTACTTTCATACGCTAAATTTAGTGTTGTCACCTTTCTAGTTGGCCTTCTTGTTCAATAATCAAGTCGACTTTTCTTGTTTTTTAATATTTTATTTAGTTCAGTACACTTTATAAAAAATTATTGCTGATGTGTTTCTCTAAATATCATTTCAATTATCCCTACAAACCTATGAAGAAATGAATCTCCATTGGTACAACCACTAGTGTCCACAGGTGCAAAGGGGGAAGGTACCTATGGACACTAATCAGCAAGTTACAAAAACATTATTTTCTGTAAAAATAAAATTACTTTTCAAAATAAAGACAGCAGGGTTCAATAGCCCCTTAAATTTCTTATCTAATGGTACAATAACCACTCATATAAATGAAGCACCAAAAATTAGAAAAATTGATAAATGAAAATTGTCCACAGGTACAGCACCTTTCCCCATTGGTCAGTTTTCTGATTGATGGATAATCAGAATAATAATTTATAATAATAATAATAAATAAGATTTAGTACAGTTGGTTCAGGAGTTTTCGTGGTTAATGTTCACAAACTAAAAATGGCTTGTCCTTTTATATAATAAATAGTATAGGTAATATTTGAAAGCTATCTTCTTCTATTTTTCAAAAACTTTTTTCCTTAAAAATAACTCGTATAGACCGTTTGTTTATATGGAGGTTTTCACTATGACCTATTTAATTATTTCTACATCAAATAAATAGTTAGTTTGCAGTACATAATGAATGAATATAAGAATTACATAAATTAAAACTAAAAATATAATTGCTCACATAAAGTGAAAGAAATTAAATAATACAAACATAAGTTACTAAAGATGAATAAATTCATTTTTTATTTCATCAGAATAAATCACATAATATACTTTTATAATTGTTTTAACTGTGTTATAAGTGAGCCTGTTTTTGAGTTATGTTTGATGGTGTCTATTAACAAATTAAGTGTTATGATGTATCTTTTATTTTCCCCAGTTCACATACTTTGGCCTACTTTTAAACTTATTTTGTACAAGCATGCATTTTAATATAGTGTGTTTAAATCAGAGTTAGTTTAAAATTCTGACCCAAGACTTGTGGAAATTTTACTTTCCTAATAAGCAGATTTAGTGCGACTTTTGAAAGTTGGGAGAAAAAAAAATTATATAAATATATATATTAGGGACAAAAATAAATTGCACTGACTTTTATTTTAACCCTAGGTAATTCTATTCTACCTTCCATGATCATGCTTAAACTTATTTTTATAAAGATTTGTGTGTAATTGATATTACTGTCTAGTAACTTGTATTGGATTGTGATTTGTAAATTTCCTTGTTGAATGATGTATTTCTAACATTAATGATTCTTGAACTCATGTTACATCTTTTCTCTTATTTTTGAAAAAAACAAAACAAACTTTTATTTGATTTGTTTAAGATATGATATTATTAATCTATGTATCAACTCTAATTTTGATTTTCAATAGGTTCTAATGGCTGCTGATTCAATTTTTACAGAGCCATTGATGTATGGGGATCAAGGGAAAATTTGCAGAAAGAATTGTTTAAAAGAGATTTAGAAAGAAAGTTCCATCAACAAAGTAAGACTGTATCTTTGATTTGTTTTTGTCTCTTCAGATCTTTTTAAAGTTTTAAGTGGTGTTATTTCCTTTTAATTTTTCCATACAGATTTATTTGCAAATAAAAGACGATTGAGAGACTACAGAAGAGTTCGGAATTCACAGAATGACATTGCCTTCTCTAAAACTTCTGGTTTACTAGGATCATCAGGAAAAGTTGTTTTAACAGCAGTGGCAATGTAAGTTATTTTAAACTTAAGCATAACTGTTTTTTTTAAAAGGATTAATCGTTTGATTTTTGAAGTGTAAACTTCATTTGGCCTGTTATACACTTTTGGGTCGGGGTAAAAAAAGAAAACTTTTTTTAGCATCGCATACCCTTATTGAACTGTTCCTTATACCCATAGATTTAGATTTACTGGCTAGATTTAGATCTGTTTACTATCTTCCCGATGAGCTAGAGACTTGAATCTTGAAATATATCTTATGAGTGCATGACAATGAAATAATATCAGAAGTGGGAGTGGGGTCCACGTGGTGCAGTGCACAGTCCTTAAGATACTCTCGGATAAAGACTTTTGACATCTTCATCTGTTCTTTTTCTTATAAGTCTTTGACGGAATGAGCTATGATTGTCATAGGCATGCCCTTTTAAACAGGAAGAGCCCTGCTACATTTTGTTCAAACATAGTATAGATCTAGCATTTTTACTTTATACATATTTAAATATTTTTATACAATGTGGGAAGTCACCTCTGTGAAATTTTGGATTAATTTTTTTTTAGCAAACTAAAACCACTGTTGTTAAGAAGTGAAATTAGGCCTGGTCCATTCACCATTGTTTAAAAACAGTATCTCATTGTAAATTGTAGCTCATTCTGTTGATAAGCTACGACCTAAAGAAGATCGATAGAGAAAGAAAAAATTGAATTTTCTAAATGTTATCCATTGGCATCGCTCGTGAGGCGTATATTTTTTTTAGATTAGGTGTTTCAATGTTGCGATCTATTGTCCCAGAAACACACTAGTCTTATCCCTATTGGCCTCAAGGCATAGAGAACCCACTTTTCTTTTTTTCATTTATATAATCAAGTTGAGGAAGCATTTTAAATGTAAGATTACCAATTCTATTTCGGTCATGTAGACTTAAACAATTTTTAATTTATTATATTTTTTTTAAATAATAATTTTCAAATCTATTATTTGTGGCAGCAGCATGTTTTTACACAAGGGAAAATTATTAAGATTGAAATAAAATAGGACTGTTTCATAGACACATCTAAAATACATACTTTTCAGATAAACACCTATTTCATCAAAAAATAAAATTCACTTGAAGGAAATATTCATTAAAAAAAATTATTTCATTTTATTCTTCTATCCTTTTATCTTCAGATTTATCTCGGTATGTCAAAGAAGTTTACACTTCCAGTGTGTGGTCCTTAGCACACCCACTTTAATTTTTTTAAAAGGGTTTTCTTGTTTACAGTAATGTCTGTATGTTAAGAAAATAATTAAAACTATAATTGAAGTGTGGATAATAAAAAAAAACAAACAATTAAAATTATGAAATCAAATGAATTCTGTTAACTTTTTATTATTATTTTTTTAGAAATGGAAGTAACTTTGTATTCAAGCTAGCTGCATGGCTCTATTCAGGTTCACATAGCATGTTTTCAGAGTGTATTCATTCATTGGCAGATACCATTAATCAGCTAATACTTGCTTTTGGAATTCATAAGTCTGTACAGGTGATTCATTATTATTGATGTTTTTAATTATTTGATAAAATTATTTTGAGTTCTAATAAATAAATAAATATATTTTTTCTCATGCAACTTTACTTCTTTCTAAATCTGTTAGTTGGATTTTTACATTTAGGTTGAATTGTTTTCATTCTCCTTTATTTGACTTTGAAGTTAGATTTCTAAATTTTTAAATCTTCTTTAAACCGATGTAGCTTATCCTGAAAAATATTGACCAAATATCATATTATTGTAATAATGGTTTAATTTTACTTTATCCCTTATTTTTTAAAATAATGCATCTAATATTTGTTGATATATTGATGTTAATATTTAAAATTTATGTTGTCACTCGCTACACTGTGGCATTGAAGGGGAAGCAGAAGAGATTTAGACTTAGTTTAAAAATATAATATTTTTTTTTTAGTAAATTGGCTAATCATGAAAATTATTTTGAATCCTCACTGAATTTAGTGACTATATAATCCTAGCCTGACTCTGAGTAACAAAGTTATTAAAACACATTTCCTATGGTTATTTTCATCATACACTATCTTAGGGGCTGTTATGGCCTATCGTGTTGTGGCAAATGTATCATTGTGCTTGATACAGAAGGTCATTTTGATTCCTTCCTGAGTCAGTTGTTATTTATTTTATGCTGGTTGCACGGAAGAATCACAGTATTTCCACTTTGCATAGAATAGATAGTGTGGTCTGTTGTATTGATAAAAACTTTTTAACCAGGATTATAAAATATAAATAAAAAGAACACCAATTTCCCACTTTTTTGTGTGTTTATACCCATAACTGTTTCATCTGAAATCTCAGCTCTAATAATTTTACAATTTTGTAAATATTTATGTTTTCTATCGTCTATCTAATAATTCTATGTGGTTTCTATGAAACTATCTTGATAACCACCAACAGCCAAAATATGTGAAGTGATCTAGTCATCTAGATTTAAATATTTTCTCAAACATTGCAAGAAGATAACTAAAGAATAATATTTGTTTTTTAGTGTTGTTTATTATGATTACTCTTGCCGAATACGGCTGACTATTCATGAAAGATAATTGAATTGAGATGATAATCATTTTCAACTGTCATGCTCATTGTAATACTTACTTATACAGCATTTATTTAAAAAGACTCATTTTTTAATTTATAACCATTTTGACTCATTTTTGTTTTTATAAATGTATCTTGATGAAGTTGTCATTGATTTTTTTCAGACTGCTGATGAAATTCACCCTTATGGTTATTCGAATATGAAGTATGTTTCTTCCCTTATCTCAGGAGTGGGTATATTCTGTGTCGGAACTGGTCTTTCTATTTATCATGGGATCACTGGCCTTTACAATCCAGCCCCTGCAGAATCTTACTTCTGGGTAAATGAAAATTTAATTGGGTACAATTTAGATAGCTTAGGTATGTAATAATGTTTGTTGCAATTATTTTAATTTTTTAGTTCTGGATTCTGATTTATTAATCATCACTGTTAAATTTTATTTTATTAATTTTTAAAGATATGTAATTATTGATTCAGAACTAATGTACTGTTGGAAAATTGTTATTTCTTTATCTTGTTGCCATGATGTCAGTGGTTTTATTTGTGGAAGTTTATTTTTTTGCAATATATCATGTTTGAATTATTATGTGATTCAAACTGTTCTCGTTAACAAGTCTTTTTATTTTTCAGTATAAAAATATTAGGAAAACTTACTCTACAAACAAACATTAAAAAACTTATAGATTGATAATGATTATTTTTTTCCTTGTACAAAAACCCTGAAATCCTGAATGGTGTACTACAATTAATGTTTAGGCATTCTGCATATTGGGAGGTTCATTAGTGTCGGAAGGTGCTACACTATTGGTGGCTATTAATTCAATAAAGAAAGGTGCTGCTGCAAAAGGAATGACTTTCATGGAATATGGCAAGTATTAACTCCATTTTTTTCTAATTATCTAACTAATCAATGTTTTATCTATTGATCAAAAGCTCAACTGTATCCTATTTTAGATATCCTGGATAAAAGTATTTTCTTCCATGATAGAAACTCCAACCAAGATCATTCCATTTATAATTATTATTAATAAAAAGAAAAATTTTTAATTCCTGAAAGAATCTATGAGACCTGAAAGCAATAATTTAAAACACTATTGTTTTGATGTAAAATATTACTTGTACTGAAAGAAGACAAAATTTAAAGATGGAATATGTGAAATATATGTTTTAAAGAAAGATCAGAAGGATGAGAATGGCGACATAATTCTGAATTTTGAAATCTATATTCTGCAAATTTCATGGATTTTCTAATTATTTTATATTTACTAATAATGAATGACAAGGATAAGAGCCCAAGGGATTGACTAAGACATTGATAAAAAGATTATTTCAGGACAATTTTATCCATGGAGAAAAAAGTTCTAAATAAATTAATGCTAAAAGTAAACTTAATTAATTTAAATTAATAAAAATATTGAAGTTATTTTTTTTATTTCATAATTATTTACAGTTCTGAGGGGACAAGAGCCGTCTGTTAATGTGGTGCTTCTTGAAGATCTAGCTGCTGTTTTGGGTGTTACTGTGGCTGCATCCTGTATGGGTTTGACATCTCTCACAGGATCACATGTCCCCGATGCTATTGGATCACTTATCATTGGTGGTCTGTTGGGAGTTGTGGCTTCTTTTATTATCTACACGAATGTTGCTGCTCTTGTTGGAAGGTATGTAAATAGTTCATTATAATTTTATTGAAAAAACAGAATTATTATTTGTTACTTTATTATAGCAAAAGCTGTGAGTATAATAACCATATACCATTTGATCTGGTTTTTATTTAAATTTAACTAAATATTCTGGGAGAAAAGTTATTAAGTCTAAAATGACTTGATTTGCTTACTAATAAATGTAATGTGATTTATGAATTTAATTTTTATTATTTTGATTTAATTATTTCTGATTCTGATTATTACTATCATTTTCTTGTCCATTCATCCTTTGACAATCATTAGTTTATTAGACTATTATCTTTATAATTAGGTAGAGGAGCAAATTTTAAAAACATTGAATGTTCTATGAGGTATGTCCAGAAAGTAAGTTCATTTTTACTCATAAAATAAAGCAACTTTGTATTAAGTAATATAATTTATTGCAAAAGAATCAGTAAATTTAAAACTATTTTTCAATATAACTACCACCAAGAGCAGCCCCTAGGCATTTGAACAATTTCATGAAGAAGGGTTCGTGAAATTTGGGGTAATTCCTTAGAAAGTAGAAAAATCGTAAACTTGCGGTATCCTCTAATTTTTTCATTCACTGCATGAACAAGTTCATCGTTAACCAATGATGGATGCCTACTTCTTCCTTCATCATGCACATTTACTCAACCATTGTTAAATTGTTTTACTCACTGCACCGAGTGGAGCGCGTGCTAAGCTGATGTTAGAACCATGTCCCGCCTATTTGAAGGAGCCTCAGTAGTAAAATGTTAGCCATCCAAACTGCTTATACAGATAGGAAACTTTCATGATCTTTCAAAATCTCTTGCGATGGATTTCCATATTTCCTCCATCTGTTGAGGCATTACTTTATTCATGAGTGCAGTTACCATAATTCAGCACGTGCTGTGAATGATTTCACATACACTTGAATGACCCAGCCAGAAACTGTATGATGTAGTTTTGAAAGAGTCTCCAGTCGCCAAACATCTGCAAAATAACATATTTTTATTTTATTGTTGTTATTTGATGTTTACATAATACAGTATAAAAATCTAATGGTTAAGGTTAGTGGGAGAGGGTGTGTTGTATTATGTATTCTGTTCTTACTTATATTAATACTGTGTAGGTACATCATTTTTTGTTACAGATGAGAACTGCAATAAACAATAGACAAATATTAGGGATCAATTAAAAAAATTTTTAAATAAGCGGCCTATGCGCTAAGGTGATCAAAAAATATAAAGTATAATAATATATAATATGAAGATACTCAACAATTTTTGCTACCGTATATTCAGGACCAAGACTATCAGTTCTTCTTAGGAAAAGTTCATTTTCAAAGCACTAATTGACTTCAAAAGTAGTCACACTAGGCCAAGGCCCAGACGAAACTGTTTCATAGTATGCTTGAAGGTTCAACCACGGCCCAGTATCTCTCCGGGAATTACAAAATGAACTTACTTTTTGTTACTCATATATAGATTTATTATTTATCTATATTTAACTTACTAGGTAGTTTTGGTAAACATAAAGTTCATAAATCTTAGTAATTTTCTTTAATTGTTTGAAATTAATTATTTATTGTACTTACCCCTGATAAATAATTTGTAAAATTTTCAATATTTACTTTGATAAAATTATTGTATTTTTACTTTTCTGTATGATTCCATAAAAGAAATTACAATTTTAGTTCTGTATAATGATTTATGTATTATGAGTTATTTCTTTTTTAGATCTATTTCTGAAGAATTTTTGGAGAAAATTAATACCGAATTGGAATCTGATGTAATGATAAGGGCTATACATGATGTAAAAGGTATAGACATTGGAAATAATCTAGTTCGCTACAAGGCTGAACTTGATTTTGACGGAAGGGAGCTAGCGAAAGCATATCTTGATTCACAAAATATTCATGCATTACTTGAGGTAATTGTTAATTTTCTATTCTGAGAAACCTGTTACAAAATATTTTGTAAGATCCTAAGGGTTGAATCAGGGCTAAAGCACTGGTGTACTTGTGTCAGAAATTGTACTTCTTTGAATTTTATTTCCCAGTATACTTAATGCATCAAGATCTTTCTACCAATATAGGTTGGTGATCATAAGTACAACTCTCCCTATCTGTCCTTTTTCAGTAATTATAGGAGGAGCTTTACCCTGTAAACTGCCACGAAATTGTATGAAGTTTTCTCTATTATTCTACAAACAAAATTTTAAATGCATAGCTACTTATAAAGAAATTATAATTTTTAAAATTTAATTTGTACTTAACACAATTTAATTCAATTTTTAGAGTCAAGAGATTTTTATAGAGTAGAGGAAATTAAATATTCAAATATTTTTATAGGGAAAGATAAAATAAAATAAAATTGTACAATGGACTTATTAAAGGGCTCTAAGCACCTTGAAATTGAGGCTGAAAGAGTACTGGTTCGAATTTGGATGGGGGGGGGGGGTCCCACTATTATTTTTTAATGTCCTTATGTTATAAATCTTGAGCTTTTTATTCTGGCTTGAATAATTAAGTTACCTGTAGTATAACCCATACTTACTACCCAAGTTGGAGTTCTTAAGAATATTAAGCTCCAGTAAACGAACAAACAAAAATTTAACAGTTTATAATCAATAAATATCTTTTGTTGCATATATTTTAGTTTTGTTCATTAATGTAACAGCAGGTATTAATAATATAATTTATAATATTGGATGTGACTGATCCAGAATGAAAGTCATAACTCAAGACTTCATCCTTAGTATTAGTATTTCAATTACTGGGTTAAAATAATTGACTTATCTAGTTACCAAATTTGTTTACTTAGGAAAAATCTAATAATCTTGTTGATCATGTGCCTTAAATATTAGGTCTGATTGAAACCCATTTTTTAAACTGCACCTCTTTCATTCTTGATCTGATATACAATTGAACTCTTCTTTACCACCAGGGTCTTATCTATCATTCTTCACCTCAGATTAATTGTACAATTAATCCAGTTATAGTAATTAATAGTACAATTAATACAGATTAATTGGAACAAAGCTCAAATTTCTTTTTTATCACACTTTCATTGTATTTGTAATAGATGGCAGATGACACAAACATTCTTGGAAAGGCAGAATGGGGATTGAAAAGATTATATATGTATATACCTGTACCACTTACAGCCCATGAAGGGGCTCGGGTTCAGTACTTAGGTAGGCTGTACTGTTTCTAAGCCAGCGGTTGTGAAAGGAGGTGACTTGGCCAGAATTCACGCTCAACCACCAGGTTTTTTCCCCAATTAAGGGTACCCACTTTTTAGGAGGCTGGGTGTGCCCCAGGAGGGTCTCCCGACCTCGAATTCGATCCACGGCCGAAATAACAGAAAATAAATTTTCTGCCTTCAGTCGGACTCGAACTCGGGCCCGGGAGCATGGTAGTCAAGTGCCTTACCCACTGAGCTACCGCGCCTCCTTTATATATATATATATATATATATATATATATATATATATATATATATATATATATATATATATATATAGGTTATATATATATATATATATATATATATATATGTATGTATATATAAATTATCTATCTAATTGGAACTAAATACCTATACATTTAATTTTTAAAGTGTGGAATTTTATTAAATATTTTTTATAGTTTTACGTTTATATATGCATTACTCATAATTAGTTTGGATGTAAAAGTTACCAATGAAATGTAAATTTTTGAGGGGCGCCAAAAATGATATTCATGCTGTACACCTTTCATTCTCAAGTGCAATAAATTTATCTATAAAACCATTTTGAGCTGTTGAAACAACAAAATTACTTTTCCCTACTCGCTTATACTTCTAAGCCAACGATATTACTTTATTTTTTTTTTTCATTTGTTTGGTTCAAATGAGAGATCATTAATTAATCAATAATTACTCATAAATTATTATAATAAAAAAATTATCTTCATGTTTAATAAATATGGTCATAGTAATAAATAACGTCTTTTAGAAATATTAATGAAGTAGTGTTGAAAAAAAAAGCATGATTATATGGTACATATATTATTGAACATGGTTATTCAAATTGTTTTATTTTTTCTCAGGAAGTCCAGCAATTTAAAACAATTGATGAGTTAGAGCAGTTCATTCTTAAACATAGTGAAAATATAATCGACATGATGGGTGGTGAAATAGATAGAATAGAAGTTAAACTGAGGGTAATTTCTTATGTTCTATTAGTTATTAATCTTTGAGAACTTGCTAAAAAAAATTAATTTTATGAATTTTCCTTTGAATTCTTATACTTTATATTCATTATATTTTAAAAATTATCTATTATTTAGATTAATCTCCAAACAATTATTTTATTATTTAAATATCTTATCTTTTTATTTTAATTCCTTTGTAGAAATAAACATTGAAAAACCATTTAGATTTAATAGGCAGTTTGTCAAAGTTTTTTTTTTTTTTTTTTTTTTTTTTTTTTTTTTTTTTTTTTTTTTTTTTTTTTGTACTTTTATTAAATACTTTAATAAAAGTAACTATAACAACATTTTTTATTCACCATACTGACTCATAAAAAAAAAAAAAAATTCTTTATGTCTGTTTCTCTGATATCTTCCTTTTCTGCTTAAATCATAAGGTAGTTATACTTTTAATGAACACTATTTATAAATTCTTTCATGTTGAAATTTCTTCTTAGTTAAAGAGTTTGTGCTTATTAAATTTTCACAATCAAGGTCAGACAATATCTACCTAACTCTTGGTGATGAACAGTTATTTGTAAACGAATCACCTTCATCTTGAAAAAAAAAAAAAAAAAAAAAAAAAAAAAAAAAAAAAAAAAAAAAAAAAAAAAAAAAAAAAAAAAAAAAAAAAAAAAAAAAAAAAAAAAAACATTTTAAGAATTTGATCATCAGAAAAATACAGTTTAGCCAGTTCTCCTAGATTAATGATCCATTGTTATTGATATTTATATGTTTGCTACTATTACCTTATTTATATATATATATTATTTTTTTCTAGGCCAAGTTCCCTGAAATTAGACATTGTGATTTAGAAATATTGTAAATTAATCAAATTAATAGGTTTTGTTTGATTACTGTGATAGTTAGGTGAGTTTTTATGTAACAAACTGTTTTAAAAATAATTTAAAAAAAATAATAAAGTAACAAATATTTCTAATGTTACCAATGTTTCAGGTTCTATTTAAAATGATGAATCTCCCACTGGAATTTTTAACCTATTCATATGACATGGCTGGTAGATTCTTCATATGACAATAATAAAAAGAAAAGTTATAATACACATTGATTTTACATTTTGAGAAGAATGTAAATGTTTTAATGAAAATCTCTCCTGGTTCTTTGTAGGTAATTTTCCTGGAATGGCTCATTGTTGTTTCTCCGCTTAATCTTTTCAAATCTACTTAATTAAAGTATTGCTGTTTATACTTAGTATTATTTACAAAAGAAGTAATTGTGATATTTTATAGATGTTATCCATAATAGTTTTTAATAGAATCTTTTTCCTAATAGTAATTTATTAATTATTTTTTCTTTGTGTGTATATATTAGCTCTTTAGTTACGAAGAACTTTATACCATTATTTTTTTAACATTAAAAACCAATTAATATTTTTTTAGCATAAATGAGTTGGTTAAAAAATAAATAAAATAGTTATGTAGTTTTTATTTATTTTATTCTGTTTATCCAGAAAAATACAAAAAGATCTGTCGAGTTTTAAGAAAACTCTGTGCTATAACTCTACTGCTGTTTATTTTCATATTTAGGACTTAATTCATAATTCATTATTATAAAACTATTTTTGAATACTGTGTCATAGAGAACAATGTAAGTTTTTAATGGAATCACTATTGTTATTATAATTATTATATTACGTTAAATATCAGTGGTATTAGAATCTAAATTATAGTCTGTCCTTCAGAAGTACTTAACATTTTTACTAAATGTAAAATTGTTTAACCAACTGATTTATTTAACTAAATTTTTGAATTTTTGAGTAATTATAGTTTTGTTTTTATTGTTATAGTTTCTTAATTTTTCTTGGATGTTTTGATTTTTAATTAATTTGTTTTTTTAGTATGTAATTGTGTGATTAAATTCTCTTTAGCACTGAATATGATTCACATTTCATGAACATTAGATTACAACATAACTGACGAACGGGCTGAATATGATAAATACAAAATTATATATTTCATCCCTATGTTAACAAATCATGTTATGTAAAATTGAAGAGTGTATAATATAAAATTTGTATTTTGTTATCTGTAAATTGTATATTTCAATGTTTTTTTTTTCTTTATTCTTTTTTTTTAACCTCGTATAATCTTCTTGATTATGAATGAAATTTACTTCTATATATGTAATTTCATTATTCTTGTATTTATTATTGCAACATGTTAAATTTGTATAATGGTAACTCTACATTAGTGATCGATATTTTGTCAGAGTAATCTTTAATACATTTAAACTTGACTGAACAGTTGACATTCGCAATCCTTATGTTTATTTATTATTTTGTTGTTGTTGTTGTTATTTTATCTGTATAAAGATTTTGAGTTGTAAAATATTTATTTTAAGGTATGTATTATATTTATGTATTGAATTTACTTAAGAAAAAATGGTTATGAATTTGTCATTGTTTATTAAAGTAAGGCAAATGTGTGTATTTTTTTGAGGCAATTATGTTAACCTAATGCTTTATTCACATATTTTAATTAAATAAAAACAAATTCATTACACCACTTGATTGTAATTGAAATTTCTTATTTTATGAAACCCCCTGAAATGAATCAACTTATTGTGGACCAAAAAAATAAACCATTTTTTCTTGTTTCATTCTAAATTTGTAATGCATTGTGACATTTATTGTTTTATACTTTCCACTCCTTCAGAAGTAGTTTACCAGTTATTTCACTTTTTTTTTTTTTTTTTTTTTTTTTTTTTTTGTCTCTTCTCAATAATTGTTTATTTCCTTAATTCACTGGTTAATTTGCCATTCCCATTTCAATATTACAGAATAAGATCATTCTATTTAATGGAAACTATTCCTTTTGTTTCCTAAAGGAAAAAATATTTTAAAGTTTATGAATGTCCTGAAATGCTCCTGATGAATTCACCTACTAAATATAGGCACTTTATAATATCAAGTCTGGGTATGTACATGTTCCAACAAGCTGGGCCACTGCTGTTTCTCAGCAGTCCTGTTCAAAAGTGTATCATGAAACACCTGCTTGTAAATTCTAGAAAATTTCAATAGTACATCTGGGTTTGAAATTTAGAAATATGAAAAAAGTATAAATTTTCCAGGAAATTACAATCCTTTTGAATGCAATATTTTAAGATTATTATCTTATCTACCTTTGAGGCAAGGGTATGCACCTGCCTCAACAAAACTTTAATGAAATGAAATGAAAAAATAATCTTTATTCTGGGACATATTGTCCCCTAAGAATAACAGAAATGTATAATAAGTTGTACAAGAGTCTGGCTATCTTAATTTCAAACGAAGATAATAATATGTATAAAAGGTAACATATGTATATACAATTGAAAATAGCACTTTTGGTATAGATATATGAATAAAAAAAAGCAGAGAGAGAAAAGATAATGATAATAATAACAATATGTATGATAGATTGAGATATGAAGTTAGAGAATATTTGAATAGAATATGAACTTATGGCATTTACTATGGGATGAAAAGTGTTAAATGACTAAAATGGTCTAACAATGCAGCTGACACAGTCCATTCCTGATGTCTACATTCCTTTCTCTTTCTTGGAGTATTTCAGTGTGGAAGTCTTTTTCTTTTGTATTTAGAGAGGTTAAAAAAATACAAAATGGTAGACCTTGTAGTTTGGTGTTTATTTTTACTAATGAGAAAGGAATCAAATCCTCTAACCTCTTTCTACCACTGTTTGACAAACATGGATCCATGTTATGCAGCATTAACAGGAATTATTTTTGAAATGAAAGCAGTAGCTGAATTTACAACTCAACTAAGGTTAAAGTGAACCATTGTAGTAGCGTTTTTTCACAAGGGAATCATTATGATTAATTGGTATAAGGATATTATCTTACAAATTTAAAACCATTCAGGCTTGAGACCACCTAGAATGAGAACATGTAAGCTCCTTTTTATAGATGTCTGTTGAATTATGTATCTTAGATGGCTCCAAGGTTAGCCTTTTGGTTGTGATCTCTACAATCGGAATCAATTTAAAAAGTTTGTTCGTAAAATTTATGATTCTGCGATGAGGTTGTTCAGCTTTTTAATATTTATTTCTATAAAGATTATTTGAAATTATTATTAATCTTAGAATTTTTTCAATGCATACATAATGAAATGGATTACATCACTTACACCTATAAATGTATGAATCATTATTTAAAAAATAAACTCCATATCTTTCTATTGATCTCCAGATATTTTTTTTAGTACTAACCTATGTTTTTTTATTTTAAGTTTAGATTTATTTAAACAACGCTCGTCTATGGCAGTTCAGCCATCCAACGACGGTCCTCCCAGCAATGGTTTATGATGTCTTCTTCAGGGTAGGTGAGAGCAGTGCAAACCCTCAGGTGATCTTCGCCCATGCATCCGATGTTGCCTAACGGTCAAGAGTCACTTTCAGCAGGACCAATATGGTGCAAGTAGTCGTGTCCAGTGATTAGTCCAAATCGGCCAACGGCTTTAGCTCCCTTTCTTGGGATTGGGATTGGCCCTACAGTGGAAAGTTCCTCCCATTTTTTGCCAGTGCTTGGTGTCATCAGGGTCATTTTTGTAATGTTACTAACTCTTTTTAAAAATGAGTGGCACGGTAGGCTGGTCTGCTTCTGCTCCCTTCTTAGCCTTGGCGTCAGCTTTTACGTGGCTGGATACCCATTGTAGGAAGACGACCCACCCAGTCAAAATGAGTTCTGTTAGTTTTTTACGGCACTTGATTATCTCAATGCAGTGGTGGCATTGCTGATTTGCAGCCTGGGAGTCGACGAGGAAGACTACTCTCCATGGGTTACGCTATTGGCTAGGAGTTCGTTGGAGGCTTCGTGGACGGCTTTGCAACCTCGCCATCGTAGTTGCTGGCGTTTATTCCAACCGCGGCTGAGTTCTCGAATAGCTGGCAGTATCATCCAGCTTTGGCTGCTTTTTTAAGTTTACAGAAATATAACTAAGTATTAAGTTATACTATTGGTTTGTTTATTTCGTTTAGCGTCACTTTTATGCTGCTATGGCTAATCGGACGATGCTACGGTGGGAGCCCTAAATTTTGCCTATCCAGGGATAATTAGGATAGGGATCTTTAACGAGTACCTGACATCGCACAGGCTCGGGACCCCCATTTTACGTCCCTTCCGAAGGACGGCATAGCTAAGGATTTTTTACTCCCTTTAAAAAAAATCCTAAGGTCATCTGCCGGGCTGCGAACCCGCGATCTTGGGTTTAGTAGGTTGCTATGCTAACCACTACACCACAGGTGACCCCTTATAATATTTGTTCGACTGGAAATAGTTAATCTCTATTTGCCAAATAATGAAGAATTAAATATTGTTCTTCATTGATTGTATCTATCAGCCGTTTTGTTCTTTTAGTTTGCTTTTTAGGCCATTTTCTTATTCTGGTTTTAATCGTGTGATCATAAATCGTTTTAGCGATGATGTTTCAGTTAGAATAATTAATCTCGAAGAAGAATAAACATTGCATAAGCTTTGGTTCCCATTGCTATTTAGTTTCAAGGGTCCTAAAAAGGTAAAGAGAGACAGACGAGTGTCACCCCGAAAACAGAATTTATAATTTTTTTTTTATCGAGAATTCATTCTAAAGTTTTTAAATGGATCTTATGTCGTTGAAAGTTCAATATAGGGGCTGTAGAAAATAAGAGGATGTTTCGATTTTTTACTTCTTTTATACCTTGTATTAAACTCTAAGGCGTATGTTATGGCCTTTTTTTTTTTATAGGAGTTCTTATTAGACAGGAACTAATAAAACTACTATCGTAAACTAGCCACCGCAACCAGGCCCCACTTTATAAACAGGCTGTCTGGGCTATAGCCCACAGCGCCAAATTTTTAGGGGCGCCAAATTTCGCAAATTTTTTTTTTATACGCTGGAGGCAATGCTGAGATTTATTTCGCGGGACCACCACGAATAAATATCTACTTACCAAGGTAGGGGATAAATCTTTTGTACAGGGCGCACTGATACCCTTGCTCCAAAGCTCAGCACCCTCAGAAAAGAATTTATTTATAACATGTTTTTCTCCTCTCATGGAACCTAATCCCTAATTTTATTTTGTATAAACCTCGTGATGTCGCAATTTTATTAAAATATAAATCGTTAAAAATAAATAAGTTAAAAATAAATCGCTCCAAATGTTCAGAACATTTTAGGCACTGCTGAAAAATTTCGCCATTGTGGGTTGCGAGGTTACCCAAGGTGAACTTTCAACTTTTGTTTATAGTATTTATTTGTATATTGACTATTTTTCTTTTCTTTTGTGTTTTTAGTTTTGTTTTTTGTTTTTGTTATAGTGTTAATCTGTATCCACTGTTATTTATCTTGTTTTAGTTTTTAAGTCTCTAGGCCAGATATGCTTTTACTTCATGTTGTGTAATGCTGTTTTTATGAGACTTTGTCCGAGAATAAAATTTTCTTTCTTTTCTATCCAATACTATAGTTTAAAGAATAGACAAATATGATGGAAGACATTGTAGAATATGAACGATGGAGTTTAAGACTCCTGGTAAGAGGAAATACATTTCATTAAATGTTTATATTAGAAGTAGCACTGAAGTATTGTCGGGAAATTCTGCGACAGGTGAGATATACGGTCTCAATAGTTTTTCCTGTTATGAAAATATTAAAATATGGAAAAATTCACTGCACACAATCTTTTGATAGAATTGAGAAATATATGTGCAAATAAATTTAATCTATGAAATTAAATTTGTTCTAATTACTTCGGTATTACTGTTGTTTGTGTATTTTAATTAACTCTCAAAATTGAAAATTCAACTATTTTTACGGTTGAATTACTAATTTCACATCGTATTGTACAATAGATTCATCAAAGAACAATACATTCATGATTCCTGATGATTAGTGACATCAATTTATGATAACTTGCCTAACTGAGATAAGAGATGTCAAACTGCTGACTGGTACTATCCGACTTTCACCGAGTCTGGATGACCCCCACCAACTGTGGACTGACTGTCAGAGGGTCAGTAGCTTTTAGCAATCGTTGGTGGTTGTGTCTGTGGAGATTTTGTGTTCACAGTATAACAGGTACGTTTAGTTTCGGAAAAATTATTTTGGTTTCTATCCATCTTTAAAATTTGATTTCTTAATTTAGTCTTAGTAAATATTTGATTAAATACTATGGATCGGGAAACTAGCTGCCAAAAATTATAGTTGTATTTTTTTGGCAATATTTACTTTAAAAGAATTAATATTTTGTTAGGTCTTCAGAATGTTTAATGATGAACGTACAAGAGACTGAAATTACGCCTGATCGACTAGTACCTAAAACCCAGAGTTACTTGCATATCGAACGAATTCCTCTTTTAAACTGCTTTAATTTTTTAACATTAACACGAAAACTACCGACACTTCATTTATATTTTTTTCTACTACATTTTCTCTCCAAACAAAAACAATAAGAGAGGAGTGGATATTGATAAAACATTTTTGATATATGTTTTAATGAAAGTATTAAAGTCAAAAAGCAAAGTAATGTTGTTTCCAAGAAATTCTGCAACGAAATTCCGAAAAAGGTCATTTGACCCGTCATGATAGTTTTAGTGTTAAATGTAATAAGTAATAACAAAAGATAATCAAAGATTTGAGGAAAATTTAATTTATTATTTTTTAAATTTTCTTCCGAATTTAAATTGCTGAGTGCATGCAATCTTTATAAAAATGCTTCAAGTAACCACGATTTATTAAAATATTGCCTAGTTGCTGTATATTGTTTAGTACATCGATGTTTAGTAAGATTGTAAAGATGTCTAGCAGGAGTAAATATTGTCAACATAAGAATGATCTTATTTTTTTGATATCAACGTTTATGTGAAGTCTGATTTTAATATTAGTTTAAATTGTAAGCCATTCCAAGAATTATAACCCCGCCGTTACAGAAATTTGTTCTTTAAATGACTACAGATTCTTGAAAATAATATTAAACCAGTTCAAATATTTTTTTTTTTTTTAATAACAATTTATTGAAATTTACAACTGTACAAGATATATACATCAAGTAAATGTGCTGTTAACTATAAGAATAACGTGACAAAACATGAAAAGTACTACCCATCAGTAGCACTTTAATCAAATATTTTAAAATTTAAATATCTATCAGTTATTTATTTTTTAGTTTATTTAATTAATCTATTGATTTAGTATATGTGTTTGAAAACTAGCTGTTGAACCAACTAGTCCTTGGTACAATGTACTAAAGAACAGCTTTTTCCGTGACCAGGAACGATTATGTTATAACTCAATCAATTTATTTTTAGTACTATTATCAGAACTAAGATATGCTCCTGGTGTAAGAATCTGTATTTCACATTTAGTAAAATATAATCACGAATGTCAAAGTAATAATTCAAGATAATACCAAATAAAGAAATGGAATATGTTGGTTCGGCATTACTATTCTTCAGTGACTTCCAGGATAAAAAAAAAAAAAATCTTTTACTTCTCTCCAAGGAATAATAATTTTACTCTCTATCATATTTATGTTGTTTATTTTATGATTCATTATTCCATAATGATGATTCTTCGCTTTGAATTAAGCCACTATCAAGCCATAGGGGATGCAAATAACACTTTCCGCCTTTTATTTAGTTAAAACTTCTATAAAAAATCTAATAATCAGTGTGTGACATGAGCCTTTCTAATAGACAGGTCTAATGCATGCTATAATATATAGTGCTTTTGGAGAAAGACTATAACAGCATTTCTTGAGGATAATAAACTTTTTATGTGCAGTTGACTATCAATAATTTAAAAATTGTATAATGTCAGAAATCGACAACTAAACCTGAAACTTACAGACTTCTAGGATTAAACCAATAATTCATGCAGTGCTTTTATTGACCGCACCCTCAAATAATATAGTCAATCAACCTAAATTATTACATTTAAATTTTCATTTTCAAGAAAAGACCGAAATTTTCCTCTGAAATATCTACTTTTCCAATTATCTGTTGAATAGTGTATTGTGTATTATAAGGTGAGAAGAACGGGACGAATTTGTCATTAATTTGAGAGCTATGGGCGTAGGTAGGAGGTAGAGATTAAGATAACTTTGTCTCACCCAAAGTTACTCGAGTTGGCGGTAATTCTTCAATGTCTTTATCATTTTCATCGCTTACAGAGCAAGAGTTCATAATGTTTGTGGAATCATAGACATCTATGTCTTCAACACGAATGAAATCAGCATAGGATAGCTCCTCTCCAAGTCGGTATTTAAATATCGGTTAAATCGGAAGAGTTTTGAATAAAAATTATGAAATGTTTATGAGCAAGATGCAGTTTTTCAACTTTAAAATATGGGATTAACAAATTGATTTTTTTTTTTTTCGATTCATCAGATGATTTTTAGGAACCGAAAGTCAATCTTAATAACGTGATCATGTGATGTAGGTCCTCAAATTCAAAGGTCCCACACAATTATTGCCTTCCTTACCACTTGGCCGCAATTCACGCCATCTTAAAAGCTCTCAACCCGTTAAATGGATGACAAGATATTATTATTATCACTATTACTGAAATTTACTGTTTGCGTATGTATCAATACCATTATCAATTTGACTAAAAATATTCATATAGGATAAAGTTATTTCTTTAACTATAACAGTTTTCATAAACAAAGTAGTTGAAATGATTGAGCATCAGATAGTTTTTATCTTAATTTGAAAAATAAAATATGAGAACTGATGTAGGATAATGATCTCCATTTTCTAAGCCAGAGTGGGTTTATAAGTGAATAAACTCTAGATGTGACGAATCTCAAACCTTTGGCTGCACCATGTACATTTAGGAATGGAGTGGTTTGTCTCTTAAAAGAGAATTATTGGAATTTACAAGTGATACGGCTCTTTTGTATAGAAGGAAAATTAATGAAACTTGAGTTAAACTGATGGCCAAGCCCGTTGGGTTGAGGGTTTCAAAGTACCTTGGACAGAATGTTCGGAAAAAAAAAAAATTAAATTATTAATTAACAGAACAAACTTCGGAAAAACATTTATGTGGGTGTTACATTTGACAGGTAACTTAAGTTTTCGGCCCACTTTAGTTATAAAATTCTACTTCTAGGAGCTAACGAAACAAAACCTGCCATGACAGGTCTCTTAAAGAACCAACGCTTAACTAAAAGATCATAAATTTCTGTGTAAGAAAAACCACTGCTGCCTTTTCCAAACTGTAAACAAAATGGCGGCAGCTAGTAAAATAAAATTCTAAAAGGTCGTTTTTCAGGAAAAAAATGCATTTTTTTTTTTCACAACGGACCTTTTAAGTTTTTTTGGTTGTTGATTCTTAATCTGTAGTTTGCTATCTCGGCAGCCGTCGGCTTCATACCCAAAATCGCAAAAAACCGCCCGAAGTACCGGTTATTGTCGGTTTTTTACCTATAACAAGACAAAAAAGCTTTTTCAAGCTTTGTAAAGAATGTCTTTATATAATAAATCGTAGCAGGAACCATTACCTACGAAATAAAAAAATAAAAAATGAAAACATTTCAAAATCGGACCATTTTTTGCGATGTTATGGTCTAGGGAAAATTGTGGAGATTGGCTAACTTATCCCACTTCTACGCGAAAACACGTTTATTGGTACTCTATTGGCTATAACTCCGATACTAGTTGTCCGATCCTAAAACTACTTTTTTTCATCTCATAGCTAGTTGAATATATTATTAGATTCAATGTGCGTAATTTATAATAAATCCCGTAAATTACCTAAGCCAGCCCACTAAACATGTCCCAATTATTAATTGAACTGCACTAATAGATAAACAAAATTACGATAAATAAATCATGACTCCATAAAATGCAAAGAGGCAGTTAGAGGAGATTTCGGTCGAACTTCATATTAGATTATAACCATTTTTTTAATATTTATTGAAATTTACAACTGTATATACAATATAAATATAATCCTAATCCTAAAACCTACCCATTAGTAGCACTTATAATAGTTATTTATTTTACAAAAGTGTAAAGAAGTACTTTTACTCACTCGAGGCAAGGTTTTCACTGTAAATTGCCGAGAGTGAGTAAATTCTTTATACTCGAGTTAAATATTACATTTTTTCTGCAACCGTTCAAAAAAAAAAAAAAAAAAAAAAAAAATGAAATTTTATTCAGGTAGCAATACAAGTACTCATATTATTATTTATTATAAATGTTTATTGTAATATTACAATTATTGGCGTTAGAAATAAATGGTTGATTTTAATTATTTCATAACTTGAATCACTATCCATCTTAATTTAATTTAAATTCAACTTGATAGCAATTCAATTTAAATATGTACTATCCAATAAGCAATAAAGGTAATAACCTTTCGAATGGTTGCAATTAGCAGTTTTTCTTTTGTTTTAAATTTTTTTCTAAATTTGTCCTGCTATTTTTTAAAAATGTTTTTAAATTGTTCATTTTATGTAAAATACTGTGCATTTAGATAAAATAATAATTATATAATTTACAATAAATAATAAGGAACTCTGTATTAAGGTGGCACTGAAATTTTACTTTACACTAAAGAGAATTAAAGTTAAGCTTATGGGATTTTTTACTCACTAGAGAATAAAATAGAACGTTAATCAGCCGTTTTTAATTGAATTATGTTCCCATCATTTAACGGTGCAGAAAAAGGTTCTTTATTATGATGTTGTATATTAAAAGGTCCCGAGGCCATCTTCTTTTCAGGCACCTCGGAATAAGATCTAAATAAATATCTGGAATGGAATAAGAACAAGTTGCGATACTAATGGATTTGAATGGTTGTGGAGTTTGCTATGAAAGGATTGATATCTGGTTTGAGCAAAGTCAGAAACGTAAGGTATATTAAGGTCTTAGTGGATAAGTTTGTTTGTGACGAAGTAAGGAGCATTTAGGGTTTTCCTAAGGATTTTGGATTGTAAGGATTGGATACGAGATGAATTGGATTGTTTATTGGAGCCCCAAAAGCTCAACTCCGTATGTCCAAATCGGTCTAATTATTGTTATGTAAATGAGTCTTTTGTTTTTAATTGAAAGTTTGTAACGTTCGTCAAGTAAATGTTGAAGTAGTTGAAAACGAAGGCCAATAACCATTTAAAGAAATAAAAGAGGCTATAAAAAAAATATAAATAAACAAATTAAATGTGCTACTCATCTCCAGAAAGTACTCTTAATAAAACAACTGTTATTATGGAATTAATGACATTTTAGCTAAATATTTAGGCTTCCTTCAGTTGTCAAGTGGCTATAGTTGAGGCTTATATAATTCCATTTTATTTCTTTTTTTATGGTACAATACATTTTATCAAATTACAGCTCTTACGTTTCGAAATCGAAATCGCAAATGTAAGTTCAACGTAAGACAAATGTTCTCTGTCTCAATAATGACTTCCTGATCACATCCACATCAACTTTGTGATTCATTTTAAGGTCAAGGTTGGAAATATCCGTGCACCCAGTTCCTCAGCTTTCTACTTTATAGCAAATCTTGTATTTCAAGTTTAGTCCCAAAGCGGATCCCCTTCTCGTCACACCGATCCTCTCCCTCTTTTACTGCTTAAGTAGCTTCTTTTTTTTTTTTTTTTTTTTTTTTTTTCGAGTACATTATTGGTACTCTTTGTAAATAAAACATTCAAGAAATTCAGTAGGCAGTATTATTGTGAATCTTGTTTTACAATTCGCTAATGTTAAACGATATTATATTAATACATGTTTGATTGACCAATTCTGATCCTTAGAATATGTGAATGCAATAAAAAATAATTAATTATAACAATGATTAGAATCAGCAAAGTCGGAGGTACGATGCAGATGCTAAATATTGACGATTGCCTTCCCTTACAAAATCCTTAAAAGTTTTAGTTTTATTAAAAACTACACCTCCCATATATGTGACGGTTTACTCATCAGGCAATTACTACTAAATCCTTTAGATTTTATTTTTATTTTTAAGTTAATTATAAAATTATTACAATTTTCCCAACTATGATTTTAAATATGGAATTGTATACAGTTAAAAGAAAAAAAATATATACAAATTCATTGACGACCCATATAAGTGTATGGTATAATAATTTTATATAAACGAATTGATTACTCATAAGAATAATTATAGTTTTATTCTGTAACTAAACATTGTTTAAATGTTAAGGTGTATTCAGTAATCAAATTTACTGTATATCACTCTGGTCTATGGTATTCTATCCACTATCTGTTGTGGAATAGTTTTAGCTCTTCAGCTGACTCTACGTACTTTTTTTCATATGTCATTAACCTGAACGCGATTTTATCTAGAAGAGCTCAATTTCCAACGATTTAAGCAATATCCTATTATTTGATTGCTATTGAATTATGATGGAACATTATAATCTAAAAAGGTTGCTCTCAGAATTACTCCGAATATCTGTAGTAACGGCAGTAGTATATTAGGTATCCCTGAATCCCAATTTCTGAGTTTGATGCACTACATCCACAACTTCCTCTATTATAGGAAAGCAATGGACAACTTGAAGCTACATTAATCGAGGTGTTCTGTATCAATCACATGATCGATTGTTACTTCCATTACTATTAATTTGTATAGCCATAATATTATTCTATCTTGTCAACACAGTGGGCCTACTCATACTAAAGAGCAAAACCTTTTACTTGAAGTATAAGGTTATGCTTTAAAAAAAAGGATAGCCTTTTACTTGAAGTATAAGGTTATGCTTGCAAGTAAAAGGTTGCAGTATAAGCATTTTCTTTTTTCCATATTCACTATGATCACCTTATACTTTTTTCTTTTCGTTACTTGTATGATTTTAAATTAGATTCACAAATAATGGGCCGTATTCATAAAAAAAGAGCAAAACATTTTACTTGAAGTATTGGTTGAATAAAAAAAGTCATATTTGAAACCCCCTATTTTTTCTCAGCTTTGGTTATTTCGAATTATCATTCATTATTTGTGAATTTAATTTAAAATCATATAGGTAACGAAAAGAAAAAAGTATAAGGTGATCATTGTGAATATGGAAAGGAAATGCTTATACTTCAACCTTTTACTTGCACGCATAACCTTATACTTCCAGTAAAAGGAGAAGCTCTTTTTAAAAGTATATCCATATAGCTCATAAACGGTAGGACCTTGCGATAAATGTTATATAACAAAAAATATTTTCCATTAAATTTGTGATTGAGAAACTCTCGGCAAATATTCGGATCCGAAACTGTTTTTATATGGTAATTCAACGTACTATAAATTATATATATATGTATATAGATTCACCAAAAACCTGTCAATTTGGATTTCAGGAAAATTAAAATAAAGAAAAAAAAAATATTTTAATAAAAAATTAATTATTTATTTAAGTGTGCAATTAATTTAATAACACATTTTTCACATAATTATTTTCAAAAAATGTAAACTTAACTATTATTCAAATTGTTTTTTTACAATACTCAGGTTTCTTTTGATTTCTTGTCCTTGATGATGAACATTATGTCGGTCGGTCCCACTGTTAACATCATAGTTTTTATTTTCTTCTTCTGCTTCTTCGACTGGTTCGAAATCAGGATCGCCTTGCGTTTTGCTATGTTATGGAACATAATACATGTAACGATTGTTTTTGGTATATTGTCCAATTTCACGCGACAAACATGTTGTAAAATAGGAAACCGGCGTTTCAGTTGGCCAAAACATCTTTCAATTATTATTCTTTCTTTTTTTAAAAGTTTATTATAATTTACCTCTGCACCTGGAGAAGGATTTCTGAATGGAGTCACGAGGGTTGGCTCTAACCCATACCCGGCATCACCAAGTAGCACAACATTCGCTTTATTTCTTATTTGTAATGCTACCTGTGAATTTTTCCATATTCTGGAGTCGGACCATTGCACGAAATTAAGTATAATATAAATACTGCATATAAAAGACAGTATACCACTTTAAAATATCGAACAAGTGTAGGTAAGCTGGGTTTATAATATTTTACATCCACAACATCTACCATCACGCTGAAAATCGCGGAAAAAACCTTTACCATAACTGCAGAGGTGAGTCTGCTACTGACCAACCTCAGAAATTTTGAAGGATATGCTTTATACTTGAAGTAAAAGGTAATTTTTTTTTGTTCATAGCCCCTTTCTTGAATAACCTTATATACCGTTTTTCAAATTTTCCTCTTACTGCTAAAAGGTAAAGATTAAGAGAAACCATTTACTTCAATTTGAAGTAAACGAATCAATCGAGTATGAGCAAAACCTTATACTCGAAGTATAAGGTTTTACTTTAATCTTTTATTAATACAATTGGAAGCATTTGCTTCAAATTGTGCAAGTATAAGGTTATTTTCTTATAAATGAATACGGCCCAATGAATCAATCGAGTATGAGCATAACCTTTTACTCGAAGAAAAAGGTTTTGCTTCATATTTTTATGAAAATAAGTGGAAGCATTTGCTTCAAATTTTGCAAGTATAAGGTTATGCTCTTTTTTATGAATACGGCCCAGTGTCATTCGTTTACAGAGTTGATTATTATTTTATCAATATATGCTTTGTTTTAAAAAATATAATTAGAGATTGTTGAGTAGAAACTATTCAATGGGTGAGAGTAATTATAAAGGAGAACGAGAACAATTGCACAGTTTTAAAAAAGTATTTTTTTCATTTTTGCTGCATAAGAAATTATTTTATGAAATTAACTAAAATAATTTTTGTAGTGGAAAATGTTTTATATTCAGACATTTTAAAAATACAAACATTTTATTATAGATGCCAAACGTGAGGAAAATATAATAAAATTATAGTGTTGTGCATCCAGTATTAAAATGATATTGATAAAAACTTTTAACAGTAACTTATTGAGAAAAAAAATTTATAGAAAACTTTTAAGTTATCAGATAGTAAATTGAATTGTACATATCTTGTAAATTTAACTTTAGTTTTGGTTTTATCCAATTCATCTCTAACAATCCAAAAACCTTCGAAAAATCCTCAATGCTCCTTACTTTGTTAACAATAAACTTTCCCTTAAAGATCTTAATGTCCCATATGTTGCTGATTTAGCCCAAACCAAATACCGATCCTTTCATAGTCAGCTCCATAACCACTCAAATCCCCAAGTTTCTCAACTTGCTTTCACTCCATTCCCGATAATCCTCCGAGGTGCCTTGAACGAAGATGGCCTAGAGGCCTTCTAGTATAGAATTTTAATTGAAGTGCTACTGATGAGTAGTTCTTTTTAAGTTTTGACATGATATTTTAATCGTGGTTGTAATATCTTGAATTAACACTCATTTAGGAAAGAATCAAACTTACAACATTATTTATTGAAGAGAAAAATATACATTATAAGTATAAAATGTGTTTAAATTAATTTACAAAGAAACATGGAGTTATAAACAAGTGGAGGGGGCTTACCTCTCAATTGCTGAGACTATAACTCACGGGACCAGCCATTTTGAATCGCTCTATAGTATAGTCAGCATATAAGCCGTTTTTAGGTTCAAATTTGGGTTTCTTAGGCTTTATTCTGGGATTTTAATATATTTAATGCGTTATTTTTCCATTTAATAATAGGGAAATAACCTAGCCCAAATGGATTGCAAGTCGCCAGTTGGGCAAAGTGAGCGTGGCCGGTGTTGTTTTGGTCTCACCCCTCACTGAAGAAAATACGAGAAGGGCCTCTTCATATCTTTATTACTCCATGACAAAGAAAGTAGAAAGGTTACACATAAGAAGGGGACCACAAAACTTAAATAATAACTATTGATATCAAAATTGATACACAACAGTTATGAACACATTTACTTGACGTATATATCTTTTACAGTTGTAAATGTCAATAAATGGATATAAAAAAAAAAAAAAGTTTTGGTATTGAATTACTTATGCCCATGTTGAAAGAAAGATATGTGAATGTTTCAGTAATAAATATTCTGTTCAGTGAAGTAAACCCTGTAACAATGTTACAACAGAACCACAACCAAATGTTACATTTATCCCACTCAGGCACTGGTCTATTTCAACAGGCAGAAAAAGCCGACTTCTTTGCGTAACTGGTCTTAAAAATATATAACAATATTTATTAACATTTTAACATTTTCATGATACCTATATCTCATCCGTAAATGATAAATTAAGACATTTATCCTAGACAGTATAATGAAATATTATATTATATAATATTACTAACATGGTGATTTTGGAGAAAAAAGTGTTATAATTGACTATCACTCCAATTTTTTTTTAGATTAAGGATAATTTCTGCCACTGTTTCTGCCTAGGAACTAATTATTTAAAAATCGCGCTTGATAACCGACAAAAATGTCTGATACATTTGCCACGTGTTGGAATTGACCCCTCACAACCATTGTGATATTATAATCACTTGATAATGAATAATAATGATGGAGGAAGCTCTCATTTGTGTACTGGCTTGTTTTGCTCGAAGAACTGATTGACAAAAATGTATCAATGTGGGATTTCTGGTTTGAAAAACGTCTTTGAAGTACAGTAGTTACAATTTTTTATCAAAATTATCATCACGCATATTATCACCAATCTCGCATTAAATGATTTAAACCTTCTTGCATCAAAGCCTTCAATAATGAAGTATAAGCAAATAATATTAGTAAATAAGTATTCTTATATTGTTGCTCATTAAAGAATTTACAATATCAGGTGAGTATCCACTAAATTATATTGTTACATAAATCAAGAAGTATATATAAAATTGGTAGGTTCTGCAGTTTTATTAAAAAAAAAAAAAATGTGTACGTGGTTATAAAAAAGTTTGAATATATAGCTTTGATATCCATACTCATGCATCTATCAGTTTTCTCAATTAATTAGTAAAATATCATGATAAAAAAAAAATGGTGATTTTCTTTTACGATTTCTTTTTTAAATGAATATTATTTGTATAGAAAAATGAATTAGATATGAATTTACTTCACATAAATAATTTTGGTCAAAAATCGACTTAACCACTTATTCACTGTGATGACAGATTTATTCAATACTGCATATTGAAAATTGAATTTTAACTTATATTGTTAAGGCTGTGAATAATATGGTGATTATTGTTTTACTTCCCATTATGCATATTTATTGTTGACCTTTTTGATAGCAAGTCGATGTAGTTAAATATATAAACATGCTATCATGTTAGAATGATTTTCTTTCTTATGATAATCGGCACTTCCATGATCAGTATCCTAACATTAGGTGAGTTGGCGCCGCCGATCTGCTCAACACTTGAGGTTACTAATTGGATAAAACATGGGTGAGACCTTTACCTTGAATCTATCTCGGCCTGTAATTTTTTCAAAGGGAATAGTGTTGAACTATCCTATGCATTACTCACTATAGAGCATTATAAACCTATTTTTGTTAATTTATCATGTGTTTGTAATGGCGGAAGTTGTATTTTTAGTCTAATAGCCAATGACACATTTATTTAACGGACGAAAGTAAAGCTATTGATAGTCCTTGTCGGGTACAATTAGGATGGCTAAGTCTTTTTGGGTATTTTACGGGATTCATTCAGAATTTTATATATGTGGTATGATAGTAAATTTAGTCAACTGTTAGTTGGCTAAATTTACTAAAAGAACGAAATTAAAGAAAACTAAAAGAAAGAAATTTTGGATCGGACAATATTTTTGACAACTTTAAATCTTGTAAAATACCCACTGACAAAATATTATGAATTTTACATGTTCAGTGGGGTGTCGTAGATATTTCTCGGGATTCGATCAAAATTTCTATACATAGTATGATAGTAAATTTAACCAACTTTGGGATGGAAAAAAGTTATTTCCGATCGGACAAATAGTTTCGGAGCTATAGCGAAAAATGTGACGAAAATACTTGGATTTCACAACTGTATGTGTTGTTTAGCGTGCTGGGTATTTTACAGAACTCAATTCAGAATTTCATAAACATTTTCTGGCAAATAAGACTGTCTAGTTTATAAATATTGCCAAATTTTTAGACTTTAAATTGTCTCTTGAACCACCTATCACAGAATGTTAATAAAATACAGGAAAAGTGTGGTTTGGTGTTGGGTTTTATAATCACAGATACCATTGAAACATTATATCTTTATATGTTATAAATAATTTTTGTATCTATAAATTGTTTATTTTCCTGATTCCCTTTTGTCATAACTTTAATTCATGGTGAATTTGTGTTATTGTGTGATTATTTTGCATTTGATCTCATGTTCAGACCATCAGCAAGTAGCAAAGATACTCCACCTATTATGGCCATAAAAGATCTCACTTTCGTGGCACAAATTATTAAAGTTTATTTCACCATTTTCTTTTTTGTCTTCTACGGTTGTCTGATCAAAGATTCGTTGTCTTCAATATACCTATTGCCATGATTATAAATTTTATCAATACATTTGTTGTTTGTAAAAAATAATTTAATGTGCATTTCATTATCAAATGTCAGGTTTATTTTTCATTACTAAGTAGTATCCTCATATTCTTAATTTAATAAGCTACATTCCTAGATCCGTTTAGGTTATATAATCCATAAACTTTTTTCTATATTCTAATAAAAAACAAGTAAGATTTCAATTGATTCTATCCAAAATATGAGCTCCCTTTCTCAAACTACTCCTCTTCACAGAATTAAAGATTAATTAAGACAATACATTGTGTTAGTTATGAAAATATATCAACTTATTATCTGCTCCATCAATAATTTAAGTCAAAGGGAATTAGAAGCACAATATAACTCATTATATTATATAATATAATATATACTTATATTACAATATAACTTATTATATTTAAAATGAAATTGTAAAAAAAAAATTAAAAAATAATTATTTGATCATAAGATAGGTTGAAAATTCATAAATTATACAGACTTTAAGATTTATAACAATGCAGTGATATTAAGTCTTACTAAACCTAGTAAAAGGTATATTGGTCGTGATGTGAACATTCACTTTCAAGGACCTTATTTTGAAATTTCTTGTTAATGAAAGTTGAGAAAAAAATAGGTTAACAAACCATATTTTCGGTTCTTTTTTTGTCAACGCCTTATTTACTGAATTAATTTATTCATAGACCATGTCGTACCCAAACTAGGAAAATTGTTATTAGCTATAATTTATTTTTATATAATCATTTTAAGGTTCTCTGAGTCTCCAAAACAATTGTTTAAAAAACTTTTTCCTTTTACAAATAAAAAACTTTAGTTTTCTTGATTTTATTGAATCGGTTGAATGAAATTTTAAAAGTAAGGAAGTTAGTTAGCATAGTATGTAAGTAAAATTTGATGAAAAAAAATTACTATGGGAAAATTATGGTCAATCAAAGTGCAGCCATCTTGTAATTGGAGAAAATAAAAAAGCAAATTTAAAATAGTTTTGCAGCTGAACTTTATTATATATGTTATTATGTTTGAATGGGTTCTTATGAGAAGAGCGCCAGTAAAATTTACGTTGCAATCGCGATATCGATGTGTTTTTCTATATCCAGAAGGCTTTGTTTCGTGGAAAAATACCATGAGATATGATTCAGTTTACATAAGGATCTTTAATTTCTGTGATAATAATACTCAAAATACTAAATTGTCTCTATACGATTATTAATGACATTCAATACTGATACATAACAGTGATACTTATACATAACACTCAACTTGACTCTTTTCAAAGAGGTTATATAATATTAAAAAAGTAGTGGCTACGAACAAAACTGTAATATCAATATCATAGAGATAGTGGTTGTAAAAAGGACCGAATTTTCCTTAGGATATCTTCATTTAGTCATTCTTCATACAACTCAAACATACGCAAATTTTAACCAAAAATGAAAATTAATGGCTTATATAATTATAAAATATATAATGATAACTATTGTTTTCTTTATTTTATATAAATATAAAATATAGAAAACAGAAATAGTTTATCCTGTGGCTTTTTATGAGGCCTACAATACAGGAAACACATAGGGACTGACTCTTGTCTTCCGGCTTCGTTATATTGTATTACGTCATATCTATATTCTTTTTATATGTATCATAAAGTAATATTGATAAAATAAGAGCATATCTTTATTCCAATGCAACCGTAATCTACTATTTTAAATGGTTCGCAGAATATCATTTGTGTCATTAATAACTATCGCCCGTCTCACATCCATAATTTATTCAAATTCAAGACTTCCGTCAATCCCCAGCTCATGTCAAGATCACATTACCAGAGCCAGGATTTTTATGCAATTGCATATTTTTTTATGCAAAACTGAAAATAAACTCAGAAAAACTCGGAATGACCGGGCGCTTTCCGAAAGCACATTACGAAAATCTTATTTAAATTCTTGCTATAGAAACGTTATTGACAAAGTAAAATTGGCAATTTCTGGCAATTATTTATATTTAATAGTTGTCGAAACAACAGACCTTCGAGGTTTGTATGCAGCAAATTTACTGGTCGGAGTATTAGATAAAATAAGACGAAGTATCTGATTTCGTGTAAACAGCTTGATAAAATAAATTATGAGGCTATAAGTAGGTTTATTAATGATAGAGTTGAAATGTTATCAAATAAAATTGAAATAGAATGCCGTGTATTGTTGTTGGCAACAGACGCAGCATCTTACATGATTAAGGTAGCTAGATCGCTCAAATTGTTTTATGGTAACATTATTCACGACACTTATGTCGCGCATGGATGTAACCGTCTTGCTGAAAAAGTTCGGACACTTTTTCCTGATGTTAACAAGTTAATTAACAATGGAAAAAAATGTACTTAAAAGCTCCTTCCAGAGTAAATATAAAGAAATTATGAATGGGAAACCACTAACTTCCCAATCAGTGATTACGAGATGGGGGGGGGGGGACCTGGATAAAAGCAGCTTTGTTTTATGTCAAGAATTTAGTTACGTTTAAAACTTTCGTTTTTGAAATATATGAAATAAATGGGGATAAGACCCAAAGTGTAGATAACGTATATGATCTAATGATGAATAGTACAACAGCCCTCAGCAACAATCCAACTTTTATGAATGCGCATCTAAGTTTTTTGCCAATAAATCTCATCAAGAAATGAAGCTTCGTCGCTTGGCGAAAGTTTCAAAATAATCATTGATGTAAAAGACATTGTGTTAAAAGTCCGAGGTGACATAGGGAATGTTTTCTAGGACAATATGATTTAAATTTTTACTCAAAATTCAGGCCTCGCAGAACTAGAAAATGTTAACCAAATTTTAAATGGGGACGATTCAACTGTTTTAAATGACGTTGAAAACAATCCAGTTACTATAAATGCATATAAATTTGCTCCGGTTACCCCTGTAGATGTAGAGGGATCTTTTTCAAATTATAAAAATATTTTAAACGACAGAAGGTTGAAGTTTAAAGAAGAAAACTTAGAAATGCATTGTAAAATGAAATACAATTATAAATTTTAATGCCGAACTTGTACAATAACTGTTAAAAAAAAAAAGAAAAGAAAAGGTGAACCAAGTTAAATACTTTTTTTTTTGTAGTACCTGATTGTATTGTAAATAATAGTTTTGTGTATTGTAAATAATAAAATTTGGTTATACAATACCTATAAAACAAGTTGTATAAACACGATAATTTATTTTCAAAATACAGTTTTAAAATCCTTTTAATATTTTTTTAAGTTTTTCTAACTCTTGTTCACTTGTTTGGATATTTCTTACTTCATATTTATATATTTTATTTTGTACTTTAGATGTTTTGTAGCAATTTTCAAGAATTGATGTTGCATATTTAAGGATTTTTACTGCATATTATATGGCATATTTTGCACTTTTTTACTGTATTAAAATCCGGGCTCTGATTATTACATATAGTATTTGCAAATATTATTTTCTAAGTTTATTAAGTTTATGTAGTCATAGTTTCTTTATTCCCTTTATCTTTTCTTACTTATCCATTATTATTTTTATTTTATTTAATATATTTTTTACCTTTCTTTCGTTTCTCAAGCATAACTATTAATGTTATTTTTTTCTCAAGTTTGATATATAGGGAAGACTGTCGTGCCTTAATAACAGTGTATCTTAAAACAGTTGCACTCTGTTTTGCTAGTTAAGCTAGTCATGTTTGGTCACGAATTCGACAGTGTACTTTCATCTCTCCCGGAGACAGAAAATGTCTTTGTTTTACTGATATCCTCAGATTTTTTCGCTGCCCCGCAATATTGATGTTTCCTACCACGTTTTTGAAAAAAAGAGATCGATTTTTTCCTCTGGGGTACAATTAGATACCCTTTGGGAAGGTGCCCAGTTGATTTGGGATAAAGAAAGAATGTGGAATGATTCGCATGCACTTTTTCCTAATGGCGTGTTATCTTGTACCTTGAAACATTAATGGTATTGTGCCTTGAAATATTAGTTGCCATATACCTTGAAACAGACAACCCTTTTTATCTTGAAACACTTATTTTTTTTACATTTGGTTTTGCAGAATACCTGAAAACGTCGAAGAGTAAGGAAAGGACCAAAGTTTTCTAGTCTGTTGTTCAAGTTTTTAATTCTATTAATATCTTGTTCAAGTTTATAAGCGTTGCATTTTGTCAAATAACATCTAAAAAAAAAAAAAAAATACTCTTTTGTTTTCTGGTGTTTATTTTTGAAAATTATTACTGTGTCAAGATACGATTGCTGTTTCAAGGTAAAGGAGCATTGTTGTACCTTGAAACAAAAACCTTATTTTGTATTTTGCTACTCATAATCAAAGGACACTTTAAATTGGGAATTTGATCCCCTACAACTATTGGTTAGTATCATCTCGACGGGGTCCCACAGTCAAAATTTGTTTTTTATTTGTTCATCCAATAAGGGCTTCCGTCATCGTGTTATGAAAACCGTCAAAGTTTGGTCTTTGCAAGTACTTTAATAAAAATCAACCTGGTACAACTGTATTAATGTTTTTTATAAGTCAAAGGATCTTTTCGCAAAATACTAAAATATTGGCTACCGTTTTCAGCTAAATTTCTGTAGACGATCCAACTATAATTGACCAGCATTAGGGTTCCATTTGTCTTAGAAATTTTCGATTGTTGAATCAGTTGTCAATTATTATATTTATAGACCCATAAATATTCCCTTTTTTAATTTTAGGAAACTTGTAATTTATGATCATGAAACTAGAAGTATTGTTCACGGCTATAATTAAGTTTTCGATTAAATCTAGTTTGAATGAAATTGAGGTAGATAAACATTTCTAGTGCTATACAATCTGAACTGTTTCACTTTTGTCCTTCCAGTCACCAGTAATTCTTGTTTAAACCATTATTTTATAATTTAACATTTTTTTTTTTCTGTTCCTACTGTCACTCAAAATTATACAGTTTTTTGTAACCGTGTTGTAGACCTAGTAAAACTATAACTTTCAAATAACCACAGATAATTCTTTTTCATAGTCAATTATGAAGCTTTCATTGTTATTTTTTTTAGCTTTTAATATTGTTTTCAATTAAATTAGTAAAAAAAAAAAAACTATGGATCGTGGTGAGATATTTCAAATAAATATTTTTAAAACCTGGTTTATTGGTACTGGAATGACAAAATAACGTTAACCACTTCTACGACTATCCACAACGATGCAATGCTATAATTTATATCTTTTTTATACACTTATTCTTTATCGTTAGAATTAATAATTCATCCAACTAAACTAGGACTTATTAAAAAATCCAGCACACATCTCGCTGAACGTGTATTTAGGTTGCTTAAGTGTTCGAGTGGGTGCAACTGAGGTGTTATTTTCAAGGCTGGTCTTCCAATGTCATTTTCAAACTGCGTCAACAAATTTTTATGGATAGATTTAATGGCACTTATTACTACATGGCTTTACCTAAATAGTCTAGTTCTAAAAATTAAATTCATATAATTAATTATGGAAGGTTGCAGTGTGAATATCAGCATTACCAAGTTCATACTTACGTACATACTACAGAACAATTAAACCTTCAAGTCGTCATATAAACGGTAGTCAGTATTACAAAAGATAGTAAAACCAATTTATATAATTGTAGAGAACAGAAACTAATATATAAACTAATACTAAAATCAATATGATATATTAATGTTTTATATTATAGGTATAAAATTTAAATATGATAAAAATGATGGCCAAGAATTCATGAGAGGAGTGTATGTTTTGAACCTATTCATATTAGGTTCGTTTTGAATGGTATATGATAACGAATTTTACTTGTTTTTTATAAACGACAGAAATTTAGCAGGAAACCTGAAATATAATTCAGTGTATATATTGCGAAAAGAGCCTTTGACTTATATAATACATTGTTACAGATGTACCAGGTGTATTTTTTTTAAAGTACTAGTAAAGACCAAATTTTCGTAACACGTTGACGGAAGCCCTTATTGGATGAATGAATGAAAAAAAAAAATTCACTGAGGAACTATCCCCTAAAAAATAAATAACTGTGAAGTAAGAAATTACAATAGTCCTCCTACAATAACGTTTAGACGAAAATAATCATATAAATCATATAAGATATAAAACATGGATGTGCAAGCCTAGAAAGTAGGAATTAAAAATGAAAATACATCTTAGAGACTGTTGCACTTTGAAACACTTTTCTGATTTTTGGTGTTGACACCTTCAATTTAGCTGCTGATATAAGTGTTTTTCGTCTGGTGGTCCATTGAGGTGATACCAAACAATAGGTACTAAGAACTATTATCAGAGTTTGTAAAACAAAACAGTGTAAAATTCTTATTGTTGTCATAATAGAGTAATAATAACTATAATACAATAATTAAGTGCAGTGCTATAGAGTATCTTTTTTAACATTTTATTATAACCTACAACCTCTTGCCCGACAGTATCCTTTCATACTATTTGACTGATCCCTCTTGAACAGATCCGCTACCTAGCACTCCAACTGAATAACTGCTGTACTTTTAATCAATATACAAGACTGAAGTGACGAGAAACAGCTCGTCGTTTTCGACTTCTTTAACGTTTACTAGACAAACGTTAGATGGCATTAGACTAGATGGCGATATAACAATAATTTGACGCATTCTGATATACGGAGTTGAGATCTGAGGCTCCACTAAACCACCTAATTAATCTCGTATTTAGCCACCAATAAACGTATCCATAAAGACTTTAATGTTCCATTTGCTGCTGATTTAAGCAAAACCAGATACCAATCCTTTCTTAGTAATCTCCACAACCCTTCAAGTACACTAATCTCTCAACTTGCTTCCCATTCTATTCCCAACAACTCTCCCAGGTGTCTGAAAATAGGACTGCCTTAGGCATCTTTATGGAAGTAAACCAGTGGGTAGTTGCTTTACAAGCAAGTATCATCTTGTTATGAATGCTATTATCACATTTACTGAAAGTATTTTTTTTTTTTAAATATCCTCTTCTTTATTGGCTCGACAGACGCATAAAGCTGTCCTTGGCCTGCTCCACAGTCTTCCTCCAATCGTCCCGATCAGCAGCTCGCCTTAAATATATCTTAGATAGTTTTAAGTCGTCGGATACGCTATCGAACTATCTTCTCTTAGATCTTCCGCGTCTTACTCTATCCGGTTGATCCCAGAACAATTTTCGACTTGTTCTGCTCTCGCCCATCCGGTAGACATGCCCTATCCTTTATATATATATATATATATATATACTGAGTTGTAAATTTCAATAAATAAATAGAATAGATGAAAATTGCACTATTTTTCTCTAAAAGTATTGGTAATTGGTGTTTAAAACATTTCGAAAAGAAAAAAATATCTATTTCGTTAACATATGTTAAGGAAGCAACAATAAAAATAAAATTAGTTTTATAAATGAAATAGATCTGAAATTTCTAAATTTTTCTAAAAAAACACTCCGTTCAATACCGGCCAGTTATTAAAAAACATAAGAAAAAATATAAGATAAACAAAAACCTGTAGCTACATCTGCTGAAAGCTAAAAAGCTATAAACGAAAAATAACTAGCATACAATTGTAAATAAAAACGTATGTGAATAACTGAAAGAGCAGTTTCTTTTTATTGTTTTAAACTTTATATTACATTTGAATTAAGAATTATTTTTTTTTAATTATGACAAGAAACCAAAACTGTGATTTAAAAAGAAAAAAAATTGAAGGTTCTGTAAGTTCTTTAATCAGTATTGTAGAAGTTATCGAATTTATGTTTTGTTAATGTCATGATCTTACTTAAATTCCGATGATTGATTACAAAAAAATTTGTTATTTATGGATTAAATAACAAACTGTTAAGATTAATCTAAAATAAATAATATTTTTATCAATAGAGACCATATTTTCATTTGAATCATCCATTTTCAAGGGCAAAAATACAAATTAAAAAAGTCACCGACTTTAAAAGCAGCCGATTTGTCTTTACCGACCAGTCGGCTCACTCTATACATATGTCTCATGCTTGGAACTTGTTGGAGTGGATGGAACCATTCTTCTCCGGATCACGTATTAAGTATTCTGCTGTTTTTGTACTCTGGGAGTGGTATCTAAGTACTTAATCTGCGAGAGAACAAATCTTTAATTCATGAGTGAATGTTTGAAGAACTACTCACCCTGCGAGCTGCTAAATTTAGCTAGCCTGATCGTCATCAAACAAAGAAACATGCATAAATTCAATTCGTCAGGTACCACAGGTTTTTTTATGTGTTCACCAGCTTATATCATATTAAAATAAATATCGTATAACTTTACTGAAGTATAATATTTTTTAACAGGTCAGAAATAAAATAAACAAGGTGAGAATGCTGTACTCACTAGGTCTCTAAATTAATTCATTTCTAGTAGAATGTAAGTTTCAAAGCAGAAAAATATGTTGTGTTGATTTTGTTATGATTTAGAAATATCTACTGACGTTAGTCTGCTTTCATAAATATTATGTAACGAAGCAGTTAACATCCTTCTTGTTCCTCGAGTATTTAGCTCAACTATGCTATTTCCTTTATGTCAGAAGATGCTAGCGAATGATCGATCAGAGAATAAAAATACCTCTGTAAAAACTGGCTCATTCATTATGTACTTTGTATTGACATTTTACAACTATTTAGGTTGTACTGGAAGAAGTGTGAGTTGGTGTAAATATGGGCACCCTTTTTTGGTGTGAATATGGATCCCCATTTCATCGGGAACTTCGATGTATCTCTTGTTTGAGATCACAACTTGCATCTTTTGTGAAGAAAAGTTCTCTAAAGACACTCGGGGAAATTAAATAAAATAAATATAATGAAATGTTTTATTGGGAAAATAAAATGTTCCCAAATGTGGAAACTTAGATCGCACCGGGGCTGAAAGAGCCAGTTATGATTGTGATTTCTGTAAATATTTTCTTTCTTGTATTAAATACACTCTCTACCGTTTCGAATTTTATCATGTTTTAAACTATGTATGCGACTTTTTTGAATATTTTTCTGGTGCTATTTTGAAAGCTTTTTGTAAATCGTCGTTTTTGAATTGAAATAATAGATGTTAATGATTGTTTTTCCTTCTCGCATTTAAGAAACTTATTATAATCGTTAATTAAAGACAAACATTTAGAACTCATATTTAGTAATAGATTTTCATGTTTTTGGACATTAGTTCCGTAACGCAAATTTAATATTTGGAAAGAGTATACATTCAATAAACTTGTAAATAACATATTTTTTGGTTTTATTTTGAATGGATCCCACTGAGATGCTACAAGGACAGGAAGTGTATTTTTGAAGATTTCAAAATAAAATCCACGGGTAGAGAAGTGGTATTTAACATTAAGTAATTTAAGCCTAAAACCTTTATTAGAACGCGAATCGCATTCTGTAGAACAGGGTCTCACATAAAATTAACACATTTATTCTGTATTATAACAAAATCTTAATAATGGAAATGACAAAGATGGAGGTGTTCTATTCTTGTGAGGGCCGAGCTTAAAAGGAAAGTCCGGGTACCCCCTACGTCCTTGACAGAACCTATAGCTATTACTGTTGTAATATACAACTATGAATAGATGATTATTTAACAGTCTATCAAAGTTACCTCATCGTAGACGAAGGGTTTATTATTATTGAAAATGTTAGACAAGTAGAAATTTATGAGAAAGCTTATAAAATGCACTGGCGGGCCAAAAATTCCGCCCGATACTTTTTTTCCATTTCCCTGGTTAAAAGTTTCATTTTTCTTTAGGTGTTTACGTCCCCATATTCTTTAACTTAGCATATCAAACGTGTTAAGATTATGAAAAACATTAATTAAATAAAGGCAAGCAGTATTTAAATAAATATTAACATTACAAAATGTTAAATTAATACAGTAACGTGGGGCTACTTTGAACAAACGCGATTTTTAAAACGCAAATCCTTCTGGCAGGCTTAATTTACAAGCTAGGATCCTCCAGTTTGTTCTATACATTTAAAGATTAAACATAGAATGTGTTGCAATCGTGATAAGAGCACATATTGGCAGATGTAAGGCTTTTAATTGTATCACTGTTAACTGGTAAACGTTCATCTGGCCTGGCGTATGTGGCTGCAGGATTGTTTTATATGAGTAATACATTAATCACCAATCCATTCAGCAACATTTTCTTTTTTGTTTCATGTCTCTAACTCATTTCTTCAGTTTTGAACATTTTATTAAACAAAAAAAGGCAACTTGGAGGTCTACTTTGAACAAAGTCGTTGACACCTTTAAGAAGCCGGTGTTACTTTAAACATTGCGTTATCCTCTGTTTTGTTATTTGCCAAACATGAACAATTAGTTTCATTCATATTTATAATTCAAATTATTTTGGATTTATGCCTTTATTATTATATTTAACGACTTATTGTATTTAGCGTCGAAGAACCTAATTGTTGGGGGTACATGTTTTCCTCATAAATCAATTCACTTCAGTATATGGCGGAAGTTTGGACAGATTTTTCCATTCCCCTTCAGTATTTTAATTTTTATTTAAGAATGATCTGCAGTTCTTCTTAATGTGCCCTGGTTTTGAGCAAAAGTATCAGTACTTTAGGCTTAAGACCTTAGTTTTTAAAACACTTTTCAGTACTATGATTGTTTCTTGAACAAATACTACACCACATATTAGTCTTTGAAACTAGAGCCTTATTCTCCGAATCGGTATATCTGAGATTTACTCTCCCTTCCTCTATTAACAATCTAGACGTGAGCTCGTTAATTGATTGTCTACAAGGATGGACAGACTCTCAAGACGATATGAAGTATTTCATTTATGAGAGAAGGGACATAAGAACCTTTGTCATTACCTGCCTGTCAGAAGTACTTTCCCCTAACTGCTTTAATTTAGAGGCAATGTCATTAATTAATGATTTATTCATTAATTGTTATCAATTGAGGAAATATGAGTAACAATCCCTTTGTTTTCATAACGGTAATTAAAAAACCGTTGATGCAATAGGTGAACTGAGGTCTCTGATTTTTGTTCATAAATCGATAACAACCTTGACCACATTTCAAAAGACGACTCACATGTCAAAATATGGACTATAGGCTCATTCTGCTAACTATTAGTTCTTTAGTTCCTTCTCTCATAATCTTAATAAATGATAATGTTTTCAGGCAGCAACACGAGGAGGGATGACAGCAGCTCGCAATTGAGTGCTCCGTGATGGCACTTCTCTACTTGTTCCTGTTGGCCCAAGTCGTCAACCATGCCCTCGGCCAGAAAGAGAAACCTCACATCGTCTTCATTGTGGCCGACGATTTGGTCAGTTATAACAGTATTATTATACTTTAAAATTATTTAATAATATTTTAGGTTTTGTTTCTTCAAATTTATTACATACCAATTATTAGAACCACTGCAACAGTTTGTTGCATTTCTATGTGTTTCATATCTAAACATAATACGTAGTATATTTCCTTCAATAATAGTTATTTCACAATATTTTATTATTATAAAAATATTTTCCTTTTCCTTAGAGATTGCTGTAAAAAATATGCCATCTGCTTACCAGAGTTACTACAAGAGAAGAATGGGATTTCTGGTGTGAAAAATAGGCATCCGACTCAATCCCAATACTTTTGACATTAAAACAGATATTTCACATTTTAATTTTCATTAATGGGTTATAATTTCTACTCCGAAGCAAAGAACATACTGAAGACGGATAATTACATATAATGGGAAAAATAAATAACTTGAAAATTCCAATAAGGAAAACGAAGCCAGAAATTTAGCCTCATCGAGAGCAACGACCTTCCGATTTTGGCCATCTTATCATTAAACCACCTTGTTATTTCATAGTCACGTTCTATTCCCCATCTAATATAGGTTCTTTTATTAGGTTTTTTGTGGAACGAAATTGGTAGCTTCCATTCAATATAATTCAATAATAATATTCAATATAATTTGATCTTTGTATCAATGTTTCTTCCCATTCTAACATTCTCCTCAGAATCACGGACTCTGACAAAGAATTATCCATCAATATTACAAGCGGTATAAAATATAAAAGATTTCTTCGAAAGATGAAGGGCAAAATAATGAGAGATCGAGTCTCAAACTTTCATTATGAGGTTGAACCACAATGTTAAGCCTGCTATGGGTTAATATAGGTAAGCCGACTGGGATGTCTCGGACACTACCACGGATTGAGAATGACTGAAATGAAAGGGTGGTCTGAGAATAAATGGAAGGATGAAGTGAATAAAGATTTCCAGAAAAGAGAAACTTAAAGATACAGAAGAAGGCAATCAGTGGAAGAGTGACAGAGCTGAAGAGGGCTTTATAGACTGACTTCCTCTTCGCACTCCATAAACGGTTCAAGGAAATGGAATATCGTAATGAAAGACTGTTGAAGTGCGCAATCATTACAAAAGCACTATAAAAATAAATCAATTTGTTGTGCCGACGTTTGAGCTTTCATCAGTGCTGCAAAAACTAAACGAAATTTATGATATGATAAGAAATATGGTAAATTTAAAAGAAAATTAAAAAATATATAGGGGGACTCGATGGTCGAGTGAGTTGGGGCGACGGTCTCAGCAGCACTCGGTCCTGAAGGTCGGGGGTTAGAATCCCACTTGGGCGGGTTAAATTTATTTCGTGTTGAACCCACGAAATGAAGCTTGGCCTTCTCACCCTGGTGAGAATAGGTTGGTAGCTTTATGCTTAACACATAGCATCAGTAAAAATTATTTTGTACCCCTCCTATTTTTTTTTTTTTTTAATTTAGGAGTAAAATTTTAAACAAGATGCTATCATAAAACTGACTCATTTTTAAATGATTTGGAAACGGTCAAAAGAATAAGAAGATTTAGGTTCGATGGGCATATGGGGAGGTTCCACCCAAAGAAATTAAATAGAGAAATCTTTTATAGAATGAGAAGATACAAGATTGCTAGGGGGTGTATCAAACAGATAAAAGAAGAAACTGAGAGACTAAAAATAACAGACCAAGACTGTTTTTGATAGGGATGACTTGGAAAAGACTAAAAGAAATTAAGGTCTATGTGGGAAAGAGAGATGCGAGATAAGGAATAGTATACTGAGGAAAGAAGTAAGGAGCAATCGGAAAAAATGAGGAAAAGGTGGAAAGAGGGAAGCAAGGAGAGATGGGGTATAAGAAGAAGTGAAAATTATGATATTCGCGAGGTCTCTAAGGTCGTTCCATAAAAAAAAAAAAAAAAAAAAAAAATGAAAATGACTCATTTAAAATATATGATTAAATATGCATTTTGAAACAATATATTTTTCTTTGGCTGAAGTTAGATCTAAAGTTGAATCTAATATAGTTCATATAAAATTATCGTTTCTTTCAAACATAAATACATTAATACATTTATATTAAATACACTAACCAATAGCAGCCGTGTCCACCAATACTAATATTCTTTTAGATAACCTGATTTGATTTTTGTATATCTCCATGGGTGTTGCATAACAAAGCTTCGATCTTTAAAGGTTAGCCCCATAGTTCTGACAACACTTTGTTCCCGACATACTAAAATGTTGGCTAACTACTATGCATTCTTAACTTAATTTTTTTTTCTGTAGGATTATAAGTTGTTGTATTTGTATAATATCAATTGTATGTTTTCATAATTTTGACATGAATATGTCTTGTGGCTGGAGGTTTATACTTCTTTGGTGTAACGATTTCGTCACACTCAAAAATGTAACATTTTTTTCACCCACAAATATGTAACATTTTCTGGCTCTGTTCGTGTTGCTCGAATCGAAAATTTGCGCATATTAATTGTTTTAAACAACCTATGACTCCTTAAAATGCTAAAAATTATCAAAAGGGGAATGTGAAAAAAGTTTATATATGATTAGTAGGTAGGTATACGAAGAAAAAAGGGTTATGAAAAAAAAAAATTAAGTGATTTGATCATTTTAATGCTAAAAAGTAAACAGATAGAAAAACAGTAGATAATAGAGAAACATATACATGATTTATTGATTTTCCCAGTCAAGGAGGAATTGAGTTAGTTTGTCTTAGGTCCTGCCATGAATTGAGGCCATGCGTCCACAGAATCCAATGTTTTTAATATTAATATATAATTTAACTTTAATTATTAATTTAATTTAAGTTTGTATTTTTCATTAAATGTGTGCTCTGGTACAAAATTTATATTTGTCACTGCTCACTTTCCCCATATATTTAATTCCATTAAGATATAACTAATGTAATTTAAAACTTATATTATTTATTTATTATTACTTATTTGTTCGGCACAACAGTCCTTAAACCAGGACTAGGACCTCCTCAATAAGCTTTTTCCAAAAATCTCGATCCGTTGCCTTGCGGCGCCATCCTCTTACTCCTGCCTGACGGAGATTTTGCTTCACGTCATCTACCTATTTCAATCGTGTTCGCCCTCTTATACTTATTTAAATAGTTTCGAACGCGTATATACAAAATAATTAATATCATAACTTGGGTATATATATATAACATAAATTATCCATTCCATGCGTTTATAATCAAACATTTTATTTATTGTAGGGCTGGAACGACGTCGGATTCCATGGATCTAGTCAAATACCAACTCCAAACATAGACGCTCTTGCATACTCAGGAATCATATTGAACAAATACTATGTCACTCCCATCTGTACACCATCCAGAAGTTCCATAATGACTGGAAAATATCCAATACATACAGGTAAGTTACTTAGTAACAAAGGAATATCAAATAAAAAATATATATTTAACACATTTCAATGGTTATAGGTATGCAGCACTCAGTACTATATGGTTCCGAACCTAGAGGGTTACCACTTAAAGAAAAGTTACTCCCACAATACCTGAAAGAACTCGGCTACAAGACACATCTCGTTGGAAAGTGGCATTTAGGATCATGGAAGAAAGAGTACACTCCGACTTTCAGAGGATTCGACACTCATTTCGGTTACTGGACAGGCCATCAAGACTACAATGACCACACTGCTGTTGAGCATGTAAGTATTTAAATAACAATATTATATATTTTGTATTATATCAATTACTAATAATCATGTCCAATTATAATTAACTAAACGGCGTCAAGCAGAACTAATCTTGAAGCAAGATTTTCTCAACAAGATTCTCCCATTGATTTCGATTACAGACAATTTTGATTCCTATCTTTGTTTTATTTGTGTTTTATGGGCAAGGTTAATAAAAACCGTGCAGTAGTTGATACAACTTTATCAAATCAAACGCTAAATAAAATATAAAACGTCTCCATCACTCTTGAAAGTCTCAAATGAGAGCTCAGGTTACAAGATCTTTCCTCTTAGCAAGTGTGATTTTCAGCATTTTAGGATAATACACATAAACTGTTAACGAATGACGTGTCTTGGCAGTGCATGAAAGATTAGGCAATAGAATGATGGCAGGAAGAAGGGAAATAAGAAAAGTGAAGTAATATTCCAAGTATATGAGTAGAGTGAGAACGAGAAATTGATCCGATTAAAAAATTCGAAGAGAAGTAAATGCGATCGAAAGTTAGCACTAAGGGAAGAATCAGTGCCTGGACACTAATTCATTCATTAGGCGGAATAAAGTAATAGGAGTCCCCATAGCTATTTTTTGGTTTTTATTTGTATATATATATATAATTACAGTTCAAAATATGTATTTATGGCAAAATATGCTAAATAGGGATAAATCAAATTGATTCCTAATGCCTCAAACACGCATTTTATCTTTAAAAAATAAATAACGAATTTTAAAACGAATAGTTTTACACAGTGTGTTTGACTAAAGAATAAAGGCAACTAGTAACAAACTAGTGGCAGACTAGAATTACCTAAAATACAGCGGAAGTTCACTCAAAGGCCGAGTCATGGCTTAATAAGATAACAAGAATGCACCTCCAAGGCTAGACGGTTAGGCACGCTGGTTAAAATGTCTTGCTTCACAATTTTTTTTCATTTGTTAGAAAGTTTGTTAAAATTTTTGAATGACAATAAATTTTTACTGGTATTCAATTTTTCAACTACACGTACTTACCCACATTGCATTATTATACCGATTCATTAAATAAGTATTTAAATAGTACAATATCAGTGGGCAAAATTTATTTTAGTTTCTAAAAAAAAACTAGCGTTCCCCGTCGCGGCTTTGCCCGCTCTCATAAGTAGAGAACTTCTCTGCTTAGAACGTAGGAAAATTGTAGAATCCTCCGCGTCACTTTCATCGAGCATAATCTCTGTCAGAAAACGTTCAAGGTTTGCTGGTTTCTACATAAAGATTTCTTCGCTGATTTCCCCATTCAAAAATGATGTAGATACATCCAACTGATTTATGTGTAGGTCTTCTTTAACAGAGAGAAAAGTAGGAGTCTTATTGAGCTTAACTTGGTTACTGGAGCATATGTCTCGGTAAAGTCCAAACCAGGTCGTTGTGCAAAGCCGCGTGCTACTAAGCGAGCCTTTCTTCGTTCTAGTTCACCTGATGGTTTGTACTTACATTTCAAAATCATTTTTGATCCTATTACATTGGAATCTTTCTTCAACGGAACAATTTTCCAAGTGTCATTTTTGAGATGCGCTCGGAGTTCATCTTTGATTGCATTTTGCCAGGCATTGGCATCAGGTCCTTGTAGCATATCATGTTCTGATGATGCCTTCATCACATAATCCAGTGTCCAATTCGGTGGTTGAAGATTATTTCGATTTCGTAGTCTCATATTGGTACTTGACTGTGGAGCCTGAGATAGTCCAACTTCATTGTTTGGAGGTGATTGATTGTCATTTTCGGTATCATAAGATCCATCATCTTCAGTTGATTCAGGCGTAGAAGATTGAGTATCAGGGTTCTCTGTGTTTTCTTTATGATTTTCGACAATGATGTTGAAATCCACCTCATCTTCTGAAGTAGAATAGGAGTTTGGGTTTTTATGGCCATCAAGAAGTTTTGGCACGGATGTCGTTGAAGTTTCGTAGAACATCTTGTTTAAGGTCCTGACATCTCTGGTGACTATTATTTTCTTCTTATTGGATCACATATTCTGAAAGCCTTTGATTTCTCAGAATAGCTAACGAAAATTGCTTCAATGGCCCTTGAGTCAAACTTTGATTTATTCAGGTTTTTGTTTAGGAAAAACGATTTGGAACCAAATATTTTGAGGTGTTTGACAGATGGTGGGTGACCAAACCATAATTCAAATGGTGTTTTTTACCATTTAAACTTCTTGACGGTGAACGGTTTATCAAGTAATTAGCACAAAAAAACTGCTTCAGCCCAGAAAGAATCAGGGAGATGAGGTTCTAAGAGAAGGCACCGAGTTTTGTCAAGCACTGAACGATTTTTTCTCTCAGCAAGTCCGTTCTGTTGGGGTGTATAAGGTGCCGAAAATCTCCTTTGAATACCATGGTGAACTAAATATTTGCTGAATGTTTACTTTTATATTCAGCAACCCATTATCACTTTGGAGAAATTTTATTTGCTTACCTGTGAATTTTTCAACCTCACATTTGAATTCTTTAAAGTAATTTATAACTTCATTTTTTTGTTTTAAGAAATAAATTTTTGTGTATCGGCTGTACTCATCTATAAATGTCACAAAGTACCTACATCCTCCATGAGATGCTGTACGCATTGGTCCAACAACATCTGAGTGCACTATTTGAAGTAATTCCAAGCTCTTCTGCTCAGGGTTGGTTTTGAAGGGAAGACTGGACATCTTTCCTCTGATGCAAATCTCACAGTCATTGAGAGATTCAGAAGGATTGAATTGTAGGCCAATCATATTTTGATTTTGAGAGCAGTTTTTAAATCATGTTCATTAATGTGGCCTAGTTTTTGATGCCACTCCTCAATTTTGAATGAAGAATTCTTGTTTTTATCAGGGATTTTCAAATAATATAACCCCATTTGTGCGAGTTGCTTGAAAAATTATTTTTCCTTCAGCATCAGTTATGTCAGCTTTGTCTTTTGTGAATGTGACGTTGTATCCACTATCCGTTATTTTACCAACCGATAAAAGATTAGCGGATAGATTTGGCACAAAGAGGGTGTTTGGAAAATTTACAGTATTATTTTTGTCAAAATCTAATTTTACTAGGCCTTTTCCATCAATTGAAGTGGTGTGTTGAGTAGATGCTAGTTGTAGGAAGCCATTGTTTACCTTTGACATATCTGAAAACTTATTTTGGTCAGAACACATGTGAGACGTACTTCCTGAATCAAGGCAGAACCAAGTAGGTGGTTTAGGGCGGCAAGGTAAAATTGAATAGTATTCCTCAGTAATAAAGGTTTTCTCATTCTTCTGTTAGTAGAATTTTTATTTTTATTTTTGAACCAACAATTATCTGATATATGATTATCTTTATTACAAAACATGCATCTAGGTTTTTGGCTGTTATTAGTTTTGATATTTTGTTTTTTCTTGTTTTTGAAATTTGTTTTACCTGTGTGATTTTTATATTTTGAGCTATAAAATGCATCCTCATGACTTGATACATCGTTTTTTCTGGCTTCTGCTTCCTCCAATATTTTGACTTTGAGATCTTGAGGTTTTGGAAGGGTATCTCGAGTCTCTATGGCAACTCTGAAGTTCTCAAACGTAGGAGAAAGACTGTAGAGCATCATAATGCTCAGGAGATCAGAATTTATTTCTATGTTCATGTCATTTAATTTGTCTACTGCATCCATAAATGTGTTCAAATGCTCTCTAACATCGTCTGTGTCCTTCATTTTGTGTAGGACAAGGCGTTTCAACAACGTAGCTTTCCTAGCAGGGCCATCACTTTGGTAGATGGTTTTGAGAGTAGCCCAGACGTCTTTTGATGTGGTACAGTTTCTGACTTGCTTAAGTTCACTTGGCGAAATTATAAGGAAAAGATCTGACCTTGCACTGAGATCCTCCTTCATCCATTTTTCTTTATCAGCAGCGTTGTTTTCGTCTGGTGTTTTTGTTTCGCCGGTAACATAACTCCACAGTCCGTTTTTTATAAGAATGGCTTGAGCTTGGACGACCCATGTATCGTAATTATCTTTACGTAAGGGTTCTATTCGGTAATTACTCACGAAGCCGCTTGCCATCTTTAGTTGGGATTCTAAATTATTTATGAAAACTCACAACTTGAAAAAATGTCGAATCGGGAGATAACCTGTAAAGCGCGTACCATGCGGTTAACCGAACACAACTTTTGATTATCAGTAAGATCACAACACTTCGCGAAATTAAAGTCTTTTTGTCTAATAATGCGTATTCTCTGGGCCCATAACCTTTTGGATTATAGGAGAATACAAAAGTCAAGTATTAAGACAAATGTTAGCATTTATTGGAAGAACAATGAACACACAGGTTTACACAAAAAACAACAATACAAGTGAATCAGCTGGTAGTGTAGACTGGTGGCGCACTGGTGGTGGTTGTTGGCACTAAAGACCAGAGTGGTCATGAATATTTGAAGTATTCCAACAACTTCGACTATTTTAAGTAATTATTGAAGTTTTATTTGTTCATCGATAAAAATCTTGTAATGAATTATGCTATTGAACATTATATCTTCAATGATATTTTCACTCATAGCAGTAGTTTTAACCTAAAATTGCACTGATTTAGTATTTGAAGATTATGTGAAAGCATAATTAGACATCCAATTTTAATTTTAATGTATGAGTTCTTAATCCAGATGGATAGATTAGGATACTCTTTTTGATAAAGGACTGCAATGTCACTGCTTTTAACTAAAGGCTAGTGAATCATATTTTTACACTCTATATCAACCATGGGGTAATAATACTCTATATACATTGTTCCATGAGGAGACAAAAACACTAACCGGCCACGCCCACAATGCCGAACTGGCGACTTGCATTCCATATGGACTAGGGCAATTGAAAGGGTTCGTAATAACTAAAATAAATAAATCACTAAAGTAAATAAATCACTAAAATAAAATAACAGCAGTATAAAGCCAAGGAAACCAAAATTTGTACTGATAAGCGGCCAATATACTGATAATACGGTGCACTCCATAATGGTTGCCTGCCCTGGCTATTGAGATGTAAGCCTCTCCACTTGTCTATAACTCCATGATATCAACCTTTATTTTAACCTCTCATTTAGAACAGTACTTGCCACCTATTGGTAAATTTTCTAACTTCAGTGTTGTTCACATAATATCACTTTTTTAATAACAAATAAATTGAAACTCAGTGGATTTAAAGGAACTATAAAGATGATGTGGTTAAAATTTGGTATAAATTGGTTCCGTAGTTTTCGTTGCTAGTAATCAAAAACACGCTGTCAAACTTAGCTTTCAAAAATTAGCGAATGGAATCTTAATAGCAAAGTAGACCCTTCTACTATGAATATTGATATCCATAGAACCAAAGAAAGTATGGCTGGGAATATTGTTAACATACCAAACATACCCAAAACATTTAGTTGGTTCCGCTGTCCACAGCTTAAATGTATATAAGTTAAAAACTTTCGTCATTTCATTTAAATAAACAAATAAGTAATGCAATTGCGCTTCTTCAGATTTTCATATGACTTCTCAAATATCATATAGTTCAATGTCCATTCTAAAGAATTACTATTACTCCCGTCATCTCCTTCTGGTAAGCACTCGCTAATTCTTTTTCTCCTAGCTCAATTTGCCTCACCTTCAATCAGGTAGTTTGGTTCATAATAGTATCTCTCATGAACTAAAATAAGTATATATTCGATTTCAATTTGACCCACATCAATAACAAAAATGACTAGGAAGATCACTTATATAATGTAGGATTGGGTTCGTAAGGATACCATAAATGATCCAGGTATCTGAAACCATTGGCTTTAGAACAGATTGGAAAAACGCTAACAAACTTAGCTTTCAAAAATTAGTACACCGAGTGCGAATGGAATCTTAATATCAAAGTAGATCCTTTTACTCAAAAAGATAAGTGAATTGGTTTCATCGATTATTTTTTTATTTATTCACGTATTAAAAAAACGAATCAGCAAATTGTTTCGTTCTCAGCCACGCGACAGACTGTGGGACCATGCAGAATCCAATTTTCAAGCCTTATCAGGTACAATGGAATTAACCGTTCCACCTGATTTGTCTGGATCATAAAAATAGCTCGTAGCACGTCAATAAAAGTACTATTTAATACTTATTAGATAATTCTTTTTAAAAATCTTTAAACGAAGACAAGCGTTCATAGCTCCCAATAAATTACAAAAGATCTATATACATGACAGTAATTATACCCATTTGGACATACGGAGTTGAGCTTTGGGGCTTCACTAAACCTTCCCAATCTTCACGTATCTAATCCTTATAATACCAAATCCTTCATAAGATTCTCAATGCTCCTTATTATGTCACAAATAAACATCCGGAAAGATTTTATATGTTGCTTATTCGGACCAAACCAGATACCTATCCTTTAATATTAATACTGGATTCCTATTAGTTTCACAACTTGTCTCACACTCAGTTTCCGATAATCCTCTGAGGCGTCTGAAAAGAGGATAGCCAAGAGACCTTCTATTATAAAACTATTAAAGCGCTATTAGTGAGTATTTCTTAACATTTTATTGATGTAAAACTGTAATCAGTTTTCTCAACTTTACTTGTTATATATTTATTAATGTAAAAACAATTCGAAACCGCCTGTTACATAATAAAATGATATTCAATATATCTCATGGATAATATTAAAAATGATTCAGATATGGTGGAAGATATAATTTTTTTTGTTCTGCTGTCAGATTATATCAAGCATTTATTGTGAACTAGTTCAGCCCTAATGTTGAAGCTGTCACAAAATGGTGATTCTAGGTCTCTCATTAAATTTTCCTTCTTGATGTTGGTGTCCCTAATCTCAAAAACCTCTCCTTCCGTACTTTCACTAAAAGAGATGGTAAGGTAATTTTCTTTTTTTATTATTGTATTTTCAATAATACATTACAGACAACTATTAACCCTTTAACAGGCGATGTATCCTGGAGGATACACATATTTAATGCCTTTTACTCAATAAATGACGTACTGTCCGACGCATTATCCTACTCATTACCGTCTTATATCCTTTATTCAACCTTGAATTTCATGATATATGTGTGGAGGTTAGCGTGGCTATAGCCATTCAAAGGCAAAAAAAAAAAGAAGAAATTGATTAAAAAATTCCCGCCCTGCCCGTTAAAGGGTTAAATTTAACAAATACTAATTATAATATTTTTTATTGAATAGATACACAACAAATATAAAAAAAAACATATTGTTTAGAAGGATAGTGGAGTTCCAAATTTTATTGGGACTATCCAGATCTCCAGCCAGGACCGGTTTTATAAGTTGGTCTACTAATGCCTTAACAGTATCAATTCTGTAGATATACCAAACTTTAGTGACTTCAGGTTTGTTAGTTTTACAACTTCAAGACGTATTGAATGTTAATTGGTTCATAGTAGGCAGGCGTCATTTACGAATATTATCATTAACAGTATTTTTATCAACTGTGCTTCGATCTCTTCTTTCTTTTCGATTGAGGTAGCAATCTTCTAAATTGTCCATAAGATTTTTTTTTTTTAAGTTTCCAGTCAAGATGAATTCTTGCCGGAATTCATTGTTTGTATGTTCACAAAAGGAGGTAACCCGATACATCCGGACAGTAACATAGATCTAAACAAGTAAAATGAAAAACGTTTCAAATGTAAAAACAAAAGAAAAAAGTGTGCCTTGAATCCAATCATACCTTACTGATATTCTATTATCCAATTAAGAAAGCATGTTAACACTTACTATATTCAAATATTTTTTTACTGACACACTAAGCCAATCGTCTCTCTCATTCCAAATAATGAATATTTATTTGTATAAAGAAAATAAATTTTACAGCAGATGATCATCTTTTTCAGGATATGTGGGGCCTGGACATGCGACGAGGTATGGACCCCGCCGTGGAGTTCCATGGCCGATACAGCACCGACCTTTTCACCGACGAAGCAGTCTCAGTTATCGAACAACACAATACATCCGAACCACTCTTCCTCTACCTCGCCCATGCTGCCGTACATTCTGGAAATCCGTACAACCCGCTTGCCGCTCCGGATACTCTTGTGGCAACCTTCAGGAACATCTCTAGTTACTACAGACAGAGGTTTGCAGGTATTTTTCTGAAATCTATTCCACAAAGTATTATTTTATGTTATTTGTAAGTGTATACCATTGAATAGTGGATAAATGTAAGTGAGTGACTTCTTAAAGGGGCTGCTAGAGTTAATCCCTCAAATGTCAGGACACGCTAGGAAGCGAAAGGGTCCATCTATATTACTAATAGGGCAAAGCTTCATGGCTTCACCGTTAATTTCCCAAAGAGAGAAACAATTTCAAAAATAAGTTTTACTTTATAATTTTTCTTGCAACAGAGCCTATTAATAAAAAGTTCAAACCAATATTGTGAAAAATTATTGTTATTAAACATTAGGTTAATGTTACTTACAAGGCACACTGGACCTTTATGGTACCCGAGTTGATGTGCTTTGAAAAGCAGTAAACAAAACTTACGAATGCAATATAGTGAGAGAATAAGGCTAAGAAAGAAGTGCTAACACAAATGAATAACTGCCTTCCGTCCTTCCTGCCCTCGTAGGAATACATAAGGACGTTAAGCCCCAAGAAACAAAAAGCAAATGAATAATTTTAAATGATAATAACATCAGTGATAGCACATTGTACCTCTTTTAATGGTTCTGAGGACCACTTGTTGAGAGAATGTGGGCTTTTTCTCACAAAAGAAGTTTCCCAAACTACTTCCCATAAATATCTTTACTTTAAATGTTTCATTTAAGGAGATTAATATCAGTTATTATATTAAAAAGGCATAACTCCCCATTTGCTTTATTCATTTAACTCCATGTTTCAGAGCTTGGCTGTTGCTCTATCTTCAGGTTCTAACTCTGTGATATTCTCACTTGGTGAGAATATTACAGTGTTAGTACCTGTAGATAGAGCAACAGCCAAGCTCTGAAATATGGAGTTAAATGAATAAAGCAAATGGGGAGTTATGCCTTTTTAATATAATAAAAAATATCTTTACTTTTTGGAGAGATAGAAAGATGCTATTTTAATCTTCGGGAAATGGATTTTTTAATCTCCTGGAAATGGATACTGCTCTTAAGTGGATTAAATAATTAAATGGATCATTTAAGAACGCATGGAACGTATCGAGTAGGTGACATACACATTAAATATACAACCTAATATGCTAACGTTGTCAAAATCTGTGTTGTCTAAAGGAAAAAAAATATAATTTTTTTTTTTCAATCTGGCTAAAAGATTCAAGTTTAATGATCAGCAGAACAAAATATGGTAATGGTTGGGTTAAGAGGAGGCAACCACTACGCTCGCCGAGAATACCTTTTATAGATTCTTACCTTCTTCCGATTTATTTCGGTGTTTTAGTCGCTACTTTTCGAGGGGAAAGGTTATTCTCTTTTATTTACGGAGAAACTTTAAATCCCTCTTCAAAGTAATATTAACTTCTGTTTACCTTATGATATTAAAATGAAAAATAAGAAAATAATGAAGTGGAATTAAAAAAATGTCAAAATATAAGAAACTAAATGAATTTTGAATTATTTTTAAAGCCAGTTTGGTGCCTCCTCTTAACCCGACCGTTACCCAAAATATTTATTAAACAAAAATAATGTATTGCAAGATGGCTTAAAGTTTGAAATTTTAAAATTATTGTATTTTGTTTCTAATTATTCCTTCTTATCAACATTTTATCATCAGAAACCTTATCAAAAATATTTGTTTTAGATTCAAATAAGAAAAACAATTTTTTTTAAATTATATTTTTATCTTCTTTGTTTGAAGTTTCCTATTAAAAATATGTTCATCTAAAATAACATACTGAATTCTATGAATATTCGACTGGTAAAATATACTAAAATAAGAATATAGAAAGAAAAAAAGTTTTATTTTTGAAATTTGAATACATGTGAATGAAAATGAATCATTATTGAAGGTAACAATCATTATAGAAAACAGATTCGGAGTGTGGACAAATATTGTTTTATTTTCTATTTTACATATTTCATTGTGTTATTTTCAATTAATTGTCAGTAAATACTGTAGAACAGTAATTAAAACAATCGATTTTATTTATGAAATCTAATCTATTATATATTTGTCAAATACCACTCACTCACTTAACACGAAATCTCAGAAACCATCGAACGGATTGGAATGAAATTGGATATGTAGATTCCTCTAGGGCCGTAGGTACTCGCTAAGAAAGGAATTTTAAAAAATCGGCCTGGATCGCGGCTAATTTGCGAAAAATGCGATTTCAATTTTTATTGGGTGAATAATAAAAGATTAATTATCATATGGTATTTAGAGATAAGCTAAGTTAAAAAATAGGTTAGATCTTTAAGCCGCAAATTTTGACCACCGTTTAAGTTCCTTATAGTTGTAAACAAACAAAAATACGATCGATGTCGAAACCTTATAAATTTGGTACTTTCTGTGAACTCATGGTAGCTGCAGAGGTTACTTACAACTTACAAGTTTGAGTTGTTTCGTGACGAGAAGCTATTAAAAGACTAATGTTAAAGAGGAGCTTAAAAGACTTATGTTCTCTGGTGATGACATGTAAGGCCAGTTCGATGTAGGGACAAAAAACAGATAAGAATCAATAGTTCTACCAAGTGTATGATTCTCTTTAGTTTCGTATCATGTTCTACCATGGAGAAGAAAGGTACAGTATTAAAATCCCTCAGCGTGACCCAAACTCCAATACATCACTTAAGAAAACTGTGTCTGCAGCTGATTTTTACGCCTAAATGTTAGTGGAGCGAGGAGGTGAAGAACCTTATTTACTTTAATTTCGTAATCTCCTAAATCAATTTATGCTTGATATGTACGGAAAAATATAGAAACAGAAAGACTAAACTTTCTTCAAAAAAGTTGAGAAGTTAAGACTATATTCACTTAAAGTATGCCATAGGAAAAGCTGATGGTCTGGTATCAGAGCTGGGTAAGATTGTAGTATCAAAATAATATATAATTAACTTTTGCAAATTGTCAAATTTACTTATTGAAATTATTCTAAGAATGGAATTGTCCAGGTTTATTTAAGTAATAATAATTATCAACGTTAAGCTTAACTTTTACTAATTTAAGTTGTCTTCATCCTAATGATATTGAACCGTAGCGGAGCGGGGTACTTTCAGCTAGTAATTTATAAAATCTAATAATTTATAAAAAGTATAGCTTTTATTACTATTTTTCGAAACATAACTTACTGCTTGGATGTTATGTTCCAAAAATGTACTGCTTTATCATTCAGGTGGTATATTGTCCTCGGTCGAGGCTGTAATATTTTTTAATTATAAAAAAATGGTACGTCTGTCTTTCGTTTCAACAACGATTGCACCTCAATAGAACTTCATTGCTCATATTATTATCACCGCGCTATGTAAGGATTTTATGAGCTATATAGGTTTTACATTTACGAAAACAAAATGCTTTCCATTTCCAGTTCTGGCTCGAACTTTTTACTTCATTGTCACCAGAAGAATGTTCTACCTAAGAAATTCAGTTTATCAATTTTACCTTAATTTACTAACGAGCAGCCTTACATCTTTAAACAAATGTTCATCAGTTATGGAATAATCATCCAACAGTTTTCTACAGGATTTTATTTTATAAAGATAGTAAATAAAAATAAATAAAAAAGAGCTTTGATCCACTTTGTCGTTGTTCTATTTGGTTAAGTTGAGCGCGAGAGCGAAAGGTCAAGGACGTTGAAAAGGAAATTCAAGTAATATTACGAGTACATTATGCAAGGTCTTTTTCATAATATTTTTTTACCCTTAATTTTAACAGCATTTTTTTTTACGAAAAATTTCTAATATATAGGAAACATATATATAACTAATTTGTAAACCTCAGTATGCTTATTGGAAGGGATTAAATGATCTCATTATTAATGAAAAAATAAAGCTGATTTATCTTTACTTAACAAATTTTCTTCTTAAAATTGAATAAAGAAAAAAATCATTTCCAAAGCCTTAATGATCAATTTATTTATAAATGGAACAAGTAAAATAAAACTTTCATTTTGTTAAACTTCATTAACCTGATATTAAATGAACCTCTAAAAATCTAAAACATAGTTACCCATTTCTTTTTATTGTTGAGAACAAGATCTCTATTAAAAAAAATAAATAAAAAAATTAAAGGTGAAAAATTTATTCTCTTTGAAGGAAGGCCTGAGGTCAAAATAAAATAAAACTATGATAATCAACTATTGTTAGGAGATAAATAATGATAGCAACCTTTTATTAATATCCGTAAGCAACTTTGATGTAATGCTTCTGATTATAACAATTACTGAGAAAGGAAATTATAAGGGAATTATATCCTCTGCAGAAAGGATTAAATACATTCATTTAACATTTATAACTTTTTTTTTTTTTTTCTCTCATTTTATTGAAATTTACAACTGTACAATATATACATCTAGTAAATAGGTTGATTATGATTACAACAACATGCCTAAACTTGAAAAGGACTACTCATCAGTAGCACTTCAATATAAATCTACACTAGAAGGTCTCTAGGCCATCTTCTTTTCAGACGCCTCGGAGATTATCGGGAATTGATTGGGAAGCAAGTTGAGAGACTAGTGGATTTGAGTGGTTATGAAGCTTACTATGGAAGGATAGGTATCTGGTCTGAGCTAAATCAGCAACAAATGGGACATTAAGATCTTTATGGATAAGTTTATTGGTGACAAAGTAGGGAGCATTAAGGATTTTTCGAAGGATTTTGGATTGTAAGGATTGGATACGGGAAGAATTAGAAGGTTTAGTTGAGCCCCAAAGCTCAATTCCATATGTCCAAATAGGTCTGATAACTGTCATGTAAATGAGTCTTTTGTAGTAAATCGGAAGGTTTGAACGTTTGTCTAATAAATGTTGTAGGAGTCGAAAACGACGAGCGGTTTCCTGTCGTTTTAGTCTTGTATGGGGATTCCAAGTCAGACGTTTGTCTAGTTGGAGTCCTAGATAGCGGATCTGTTCAACAGGGATAAGTGGGATATTATGAAAGGATACGGTTGGACAGGAAGTCGTAGGTTTACGGCTTTAAGGGTAAAGGTTATTTGATGTGATTTGCTTGGATTTATTTTAATTCTCCAATTTTGACACCATTCTTGAAGGTTGACGAGATGAAATTGGAGTGTTTGTGAAGCATTGAAGGGATCATTATTTACTGATAACACACATGTGTCATCAGCATACGTGGTGAGGACGGTGCAAGGATGGATCGGGATATCTGCTGTATACACCGTGTAGAGGATGGGACCTAGGATACTACCTTGAGGAACACCGGCAGTTTGGACAAAGAGGGAAGAATAGGAAAAGTTATGGTTAACTTTGAACTGTCTGTCACTGAGATAGGAGCGGATAATAAGGAAGTATGTAGGAGGAAGAAATTTACGGAGTTTGTAAAGCAGTCCCTGGTGCCAGACTCGGTCAAAAGCTTGTTCTACGTCGAGAAAGGCTCCAGTGCAGTACATTCCGCGCTCCAATGCAGACGAGACAACGTCCACCACACGATGGCATTGCTGGATAGTGGAGTGTGACGTTCGGAAACCAAACTGGTGGTCTGGGATAATATGATTGGAATCTAGGACGGGATACAAGCGTTTCAGAATGAGTTTTTCCAGGATTTTGCCCATTATGGGCAAAAGTGATATTGGACGATATGAGGATGGGAGTTCAGGTGGCTTTTTGGGCTTAGGAATCATCTTTATTATAGATAATTTCCAAGGATCAGGGAAATATGTGGTGCGGAGTACAGTATATATATATGTGAGGAATAGGATTGCTTTCTGAGGAAGGAGTTTTAGGATATGGGCTGTAATAAGGTCATGTCCAGGAGCTTTGTTGGAAGGTAATCTGAGGATAATGTTCGATACTTCTGAAGGATGGAAAGCTTTAGGAGGAGGAGTCATTTGAAGCGGAATGTTTAGTTCTGCTTCAATACATTCAACGTGGGCAGGATTGATGACGTCAGGATGGGGGTTAAACGTTTTAAAGAGGTGAAGACCGAAAATTTGGGATTTGTCCTCGTCCGATCTGTCCAGGTTTGAGAGTCTATTAGGAGTGGGTGATTAAAATTTTTGTAACCAAGGAGTTTTTTTCGTCGTTATCCATAATGACTTGTCTAAAGTATTGAGATTTTGAGTATGGTTATGTAGGTTTTGGATTTTAAACTTTCTGATTTCTGTCTTTAGTTTGTTCGTTAAATTGTTGTAATTATGTTTGTCTGATGGGTATCTTGTACGATGCCACTTCGCCCTCGCTCTGCGTTTTTCTGTCATTAAGGAGCGAATATGCTGTGGTAAAGTATACTGTTGACTATGAGGATATTTTGGAGGTAAGGTGTTTTCAGTTATACTATTTTGTATTGATGATGTAAGTTTGTCAATTGCTGTGTCAATATCTTCTTTTGTTTTAAGGGGAACTTTCAGGTCCAATTTATTTTCTAGATCGAATCGAAATCCGTCCCAGTCTACACGTCCTCTAATCAGTCTAGGAAGGGAGGGTTTAAGAACGGGATTTGAATGCAAGAGAAGCAGAACAGGGCTGTGATCTGAGGAAAGGTCGTCCAGGGATTTGATGATGGTTTGAGAAGTGGAAATTTGGGAATAAATGAAGATATCGAGGATATCAGACGTTTTTTGAGGGATGTAGGCCAATAAGTAGGATTAAGGGTGAGAGGACAATAACAGTTGGATGTTGTAATGCGGGATAAGATGCTGCAAAGTTGGATGTTCGACAACCCCAACGCTGGTGTTTGTTGTAGTCTCCTCCAGCAATACAGGGATCGGAATAAGGAGTCAAGATGATGAAAGGGAATTACATTTTAACTTATGACATGGTTGATATGCCGAACTTAAGTTAAAATTGTGTTTACATATATTGAATGGAAAAATAATAAATAAAAGAAGAGAAACAACAAATGACTTCAAATGAGAAGAACAATAAAGAGAATCATTTACAATAATACAGCCAAAAATCCTGGTTTGTTTCAGATACATTAAAAAAATGTAGAAGGCACATTTTCCAAAAATTTTGAGTTACAAAAAAAAAAAAAAATTAGTTTTGGTTAAAAAAAAAAAAAAAAAAAAAAAAAATAATACATGAATATAAAGACTGAAAAATCTAAAAAGTAGTATATATAATGTATTTAAGGTACACATGTCAGTAGTGAACTCTGCTCAAGTAACAGCTACTTGGATAATTACATTGTTATATTAATGAAGTAGCTTCAAACTTACAGTTAATATTAGTTCTACCATATTTATCTAAGTAGATTTATGGATCTAGATCCTGGAAATTCAGCTTTTTTTAGTTTACCAGTTGTTGATAATTTCAATTGATGACTTTTGGTAAGGTTTTTGATCTTGTTGAATGCTCATTAGGAGGTAGCTTCAAACTGTAATGTTTTTAGGGATTGGTCATGGGGTTAAAACACATATTGAAGTATTTTTCTTCGATTGAATTTCATTGGTTTAATTTACATGCATCTACTGAAAAGGATGATCAAATTCTCAAAACAGTTTATTTGGTTTTAATGATGTTATAGCAATGAAATAAAAATATGAGGTAAATTAATCAATATATTTGTCATTTATATAAATATTTTCCATAAGCTATGCTGGAACAGCATTCCTTAGCATTTTATCTGCTTAATGTTGTGTCAGTACTCATCTTACCATGAAATATTTTTAGAATGATACTGTTTTTTGTTTTGTTTTTTTGCATTCATTTTTCATTTCATTAAACTATTTTCAGGCATGCTAACTAAGCTAGATGAGTCTGTAGGGAAGGTGATTGAAGGACTAGAGAGGAAAGGAATGCTTAAAAATTCCATCATTGTATTCACTACAGACAATGGTGGTCCAGCTGCTGGCTTCAACTTGAATGCTGCATCGAATTGGCCTCTTCGAGGAGTAAATATATTTCTTTTATAACTATAACAATATTATATCAAACATATAAATGTTCTATTAATAAATGTCCCTGCTAACAAAAAAATGTTTCAAAATTTTCTGTAATTGAAATCAATCTTAATTTTCTGTCATCTCTGGTAAAAATTGGCTATTGAATTGAATAACCCTCCTTGTAGCACACTCAGCCTCTATGCAATTGGTATTAGCCCCTTTTTAATAGATTGGGAGAAATCCTGGGTGAGGTCATGGACAGCCATGCACGTCTATATCTGCTCCATCACCAGTACTTCCTTAGTTCTATCAGTCTGGATCTTACCTCAAAGGAAACTTTGCATTATCACAATGTTCAGGCACAAATACTGAGAAGTTATTAAATTTTTTGTAACGAGGGTCTTTCTCTACCATAAAATAAACGGCGCTTGGATAGTGTATATTGCCAGTCCTTCCCCTCATATTCTACTGGAAAAGAATGGAGGGCACCTCCACTAAAGGCAAATGTCACGCATCAACAAAGAAAGTAATGGCTATAATTTTTTGGGATGATACAGGAAAACTGCTGATTGATTTTAGGAAAGGAACAGCACAGTAAATGAAAAGAATTATTATTTTTTGTTTTTATTGGTCAATACCAAATATTAAAATCTATCTTGTTATAGCAAAAGAAATTATGATGACAATGAATCTATTCATACAATTTATAAAACAATAGTAAATAACATCCTTAAATATACAGTGATAAATGAATAAAATTAAAATAATCGTACTACTTGCAATATTAACATACATTCAGCCTCAGGATAGCGTCACTGTTAATTCAAGAAAAAAAAAGCTAATTGAGATGCTATATACTCACAGTAATTTGAATGAACAAGCTACATATACTTATTCCCAACGGTCTTGGAGTCCCTGCCATTTTAAGCTGCTAGGATTATTGTTGTGACTAGTAGAACTAGATGTGAATTGAGCCTGAGGATTGGAATGATTTGAAAGGTTTTAATAAAATTTCAGTACAATAAATTCTGTAAGATGGAGGATGAAAGATATATTGATATAATTATGCAGGGTTTCATTTGAGACATAATTTGAATTGAAAGGATAGGATATTTTTTATAATAATGTTTTTTTTATACAATAAAAATTAAATTTGCCTATATAAGATTGATCAATCTGAAATAACTATTATACGGTTCATTTTTAGGTAAAGAACACATTATGGGAAGGAGGAGTACGAGGAGTTGGTGTTGTATGGAGTCGCTACCTCAGAAACATGTCCAGGGTTTCAAATCAAACAATGCATATAACAGATTGGCTACCTACTTTAGTTTCAGCGGCAGGGGGTAATGCAGAGTAGGTATATAGATCTTTTGTTTAGGATAATTAATATTTTTTAAAAAAAATTTTATAATAAAAATTGGAAAAAAAAACAAATATATTTTCTGAACTTCTATTTTTTTTTTTAGTTTCTCATGAGAAAAATATGGGAATAGAATAACTGGACTTGTTTCTCCTAGTTTTTTACAAGTAATAATTGGCCATCTAAAAAAAATTAATAATATTCTTGGCTGTTGTGAAGAAGTAGAAAAGTCAAAATTGTGCACTTTTGATCGTTTTCCTAAACTCTTTAATTATTATAAAAATACTATTTTAACTAAATTAGACTTTTAAGGCCTTATTAACAAGTATAACTTAACAAATTTTTAGTAACAAAGATATTAAAAATCCTACTTTGAATGTTAGTTATAAACTCATTTTTCAAGTTAAGTTCTTCAATGAAGCTTTTGGTAAAATATGTTTGTAATTATCCGTTTGCTTATTCTCCTTCTCAGTTTTAAATTTCAGGCTTCATTAAAGATGTCAGAAACTAAAATATATTCATCTGAATAGGATTAACTAATCCAACTTCAATAATAACTCCTGAATTCTATTGTCATAAATTTGGTTGAATTGAGTCATTAATTCATTAGAAGAAATTTGTGTGATTCACTTCTTTATTTATTTTGTATTATTTTATTATTATTTTTTTTGTAGGAATTTCAATGATATTGATGGCATCGATATGTGGAAAACTCTAAGTGAAAATACTCCTTCGAATAGGAGTGAAGTTCTTCACAATATTGATGATATTTGGGGTAGTTCAGGTCTCAGTGTAGGCGACTGGAAAGTGGTTAATGGTAAGCGCTTCATTTGTACCTGCTAATAATATTGTAGTATTGTTTTGTAATCATTAGAAATATTTTACGTTTTTATTTATATTTTCAATTTCGGTATCTGTTTTTAGATAACATCCTTCTGTAGACTTAATATGTTCTTCTATATTGTCATTAATATTGCTCCGACTACTCACACTATCACTTTCAATATTTTGTAACTGTGAATTTGTTTCACTACTTTCATTGTCAAATTTTATATTTAAATGATTTGAATCTATTGCTTTTTCAGATATATGAACGATTCTATTCTCAGACATATTTCCAAATTCCTTTTTTGAGTCCCTACTCCTGTAATAAACTTTGTTAGTTATCAATTACTTTATTCTGCAAAGCATTCACTTTCTCTTTTTGGGTGTTAAATTTTTCATTTATTTCTTCGACCTTTGTATTTATCTGTTGGAATTTTCCTTCTGTACTTTTAATATGCTGTTCCATTTTGTTATTAATACTACTTCGACTATTAACACAATCACTTTCAATATTTGATAATTTCAAATTTATTTCATCAATTTTAGTGTTAATTAATTTATTTAATTCATTTTTCAAATCAACAGTAGTCTGCTCTAATTTCATATTAAATTTAGTTGATTGTTTATCAAATTGTACCTTAATTTCAGCAAATTGTTCCTTAAATTCAGCAGACCGTTTATCAATTTTAGAGGATTGTTCCTTATATTCAGCAGATTGTTTATCAATTTTAGCGGATTGTTCCTTATATTCAGCAGATTGTTTATCAATTTTAGCGGATTGTTCCTTATATTCAGCAGATTGTTTATCAATTTTAGCGGATTGTTCATCAAATTTATCATTTAATTTAGTTAACATTTCAAAAAGTAAAAAATTTGTGTTTACATCTAATGGGTTTTTTGTTGAAACGTTATCTGAATTAACATTTGTTGGTTTTTCAGTCAAATCATTGTTTAATTGCTCAGAATCACATCTATTTTCTAAATTTTCCACATCAACATCCAGAACATCACTTTGTTTATACCTTTTAATAACACTCTCATCAGTTACTTTTAAATTGACCACAGTACCTTCCATTTTTAACATTAGTTTACTTAAACTTAAATAATATGCTAAATTGTATAACCCCTAAGAATATTTATATCAAATACAAAAATCATTAATTTTGTTGACACACTAAAAATTATAATAAAAAAAAAACTTGAGTCAAAATCCTAAGAAAAGTCCTTTTGACGGGCGCCATTTTGTTATGTTTATTCACTTTGTTGTTTAAGGTTATTTTACTAAAATTTCTAATATTTTGAAATTAATTTTCTTTATAATAAAATTTTTATTATTTGTCCCTATTTGGGCTGTAGTTGTTATGTTTCAGCTTTTTATTAGTTAATGTAAAATTATTTTCATTTATATAAAGTTAATTTAATTTGTTAAATAAAATTTTGAGGGAATATCAAGGGTTCAGCTTTTCAAAGATAATGATTTTGACTCAAGAATATATTTTCAAATAAAAAAAAATAAAAACATTTTACAATTATATTACATTTTTTAATTAATATATATATATATATATATATATATATATATATATATATATATATATAGAGATAGAGAGAGAGAGAGAGAGAGAGAGAGAGAGAGTTGGAATAGCATAGAAAAACAATTTTACTTTGGGAAAAAGTCAATTATGAATGATGAATAGGTCCAGAAATAACAACCATTACATCTTGTCTGAGACCTAATCGTCTACTTGGAAGTGAAAGTTACTAAAGGCAATGTTTTCCAAATTCTACAGAATTCATTTTGTGTTGATATTATCATTTCTTATAAGTATAAAATTTCACCTAGTGAATATAACTGCTATAAATTCATATTAGAGAATAAGAAAATTCACTATATAACTATCAGAGAAATTTTTAATGTTGCCGTTTGAATATTGAAACGGAAAATATTTGATTTTGTTACTTAATGACTTTTACCTCCAAGCAGGCAAAATTAAAGTAAATAAAAATAAATATACCATTTACATAAACACTAATAAAAAAAATATTACTCTCCAATAATGAAATAAAAAAGAAAATCCATCCTTAAAAAAATTGTTATATAACTCCAAAAATTGGGGATACATTTTGACTCTGATGAAATTGATTGATTTTGATGAAATTGAGTAGATTAATAGTTAGCAAGCACCACATTAGATAAAGATAAGGTATTTAAAATAGAATTCTATGAAATTGCTAATGGAATTATCTTGTCTGATATGAAGAGGTATAGAACCCCATAGGCTGAGTGGAATAAAAGGAGCATTGGAATGCGGTAGTCCCTGGAATGGGGTATATAGATCAGAAATATGGCATTTTATGTTTTGAATGGAATAAAGATCTAAACTGAAGGATATTGTAAATATAGAAGATTAAAGATATTTGATAATTTGGTGAAGGAACAATTCAAGGAAATATTGTCAGTGGAAAGAGGGGTAAAGCCAACTTAATTTGGAGTTGAAATAAGAAAAAAAGAAGCAGACACAACTCCCGCTTTATAAGGGTTAAGTAAAGTAGGCCACAACATGGTTGTGTATTCAGTATTGATTTATCCAGATGCTACATGACTATAAAAGGAATCGATCACGAACAAAAGATAGCAAAATACACCCATTTTCTCAGGTCTAGAATTATTTATAAAAATGGGTAATGGCTACAGTATTGATTGTACAGGATGATTGTTTTTACTATTGGTTTGCAATTATTTAAAAGTTAGGCTACTGTTTCTTCTTTCAAATACCAAATAATTTATTCACTATAGATTCCGACCGAATCAAGTCTTTCAAAAATGCCTACAGATTGGAGGAGTATAACCCATTGTTATTAAACTGTATTACTTCAAACTAAAACCTTAAAAATCACATCAGTCATGATGCAATCATTATATCAAGTAAATACAGAAAGGTAGTTCTCATAGACTCTTCAGTACTCAAAACATGGCTCAATGTATACTAAGTTTTGTTGATGGCTCAGCGATTTTTCCACAATGTTTATTACTTTTGTGGAGGTCAACACTAAACTTTACTTTAAAGTTGGGTCTTATTAGGTCTTCAATTATTGAAATTGTTTTTTTGTTTTTTTTTTTGGAGAGATGATTCAAAAATAATTTTCCTTAATTATACTAACTAGAATCACTTTAAAAACTGAGTTCATTCAAATACTCAGAAACAATGTATAAATATAAATCATAATTATGACTACTAACATTTTAATTACGATTCACAATGCAATAACAGTGCCATGTAAACAAATGGTTTTCTATTTATAGTTTTAGTAACTGAATTTGTGTGGTAAATTAGTGTGAATGTCTTTTTTAATTCTACTCTTTAATATGAAAAGTAAGTGATATTTTGCAACAGTTCAGAATTTTTACACCTAATTGCTGTTTTCAGGAACAAACTATAATAGAGAATGGGACGGTTGGTATGGTCCCTCAGGCCGAGAGGACGGGACCAATTATGATACCTGGTCCATTATTCACTCACCAGCTGGAAGGTCTTTGTCATGGTACAGTAAATCACTAAATCAGCATGCAGTAAGTAGTTTCATTTTTGGATAGTTGTAATCATATCTCTATCTTTTTATATATAAATATTTCTTTTAACTTTTATTTTAGATAAGGCTATTGAGGAAGCAGGCTGCAGTTAACTGTTTTTTTGATTCATCATTTACTGAGTGCGACCCACTTATTAGTCCATGCCTCTTTAACATCGTGGATGACCCATGCGAATTTAATAATGTTGCCAAAGAGTAAGTACCTGGGAATCAAATAACAGCAAAACTAATAAATTGATCACTTAATAGGAATTTATTTACTTTTTATTAAGTTTTACACTAGCATTTCCTTATCTCAATCCAATAGGGATAAAATTAAAATAAATATTACTTTAAGAAAAATAAAAAAAATAGAACTATAGAAAGCAACATTGGTTTTTTTTCTGATTTTTACAGGTGCAAAGCACGGGACATCTCACAGTATAATTTTACTCTGTTTCAATTAACTGTTTGACTTTTATCCAAGCAAATTTTAAAACTATGATTTTTAAGATGTCTCACAGTTATGGTAATTTGTAATACTAGTTTTAGTATTACCAAATAATTAATTAACTTCATTTAGAATTTTAGAATTTATGAGATGAATATAGTTGTGATAGAATGATACTTTATACAGCTTAGATAATAAAATGTTATATTTGTTACTAGCCTCTTTTAAATTTATTTGAAATATACTTTTTTTAAAGTTTTTCATTTTATTTTCACAGCTATAGTTTATGAAGCGTAGTAGTGGGTAGTAGTGCTATAGCTAGCAGTTCCACCTCTTCTTAAAAAAACATCATTTTCTATTCATAAATTCTAAGCTAGTTTTACTAGAAAAATTGGAATGTCATTAACTTTGTTAAATCTTCAGTCAGATCTAATTGCTGTTATGGAAATTAAAATAGATTGCTGCTTTAAACAATTAGTTAAGGAAAGGGATTTTTAATACCAACAAAGGTTTTTATATTTATTGGTATTCAATTTAACCCTGAAACAATAACTTCTCATTATTGTTCATTTACAACAAATTCACATGAGAATAAAATATAAATCTCATTTTAGGTATCCATTAAAGCTTAAAGAGCTGTTAGACAGACTTCTTGAATACAATAGTACAGCTGTACCTCCAGGAAACCTCCCATTAGATCCCAAAGGTGATCCGAAACTTTGGAACAACATGTGGACTAATTTTGGAGACTATGAAACAAATTATATATTTTAAACAACATTTTGTAGTTAACAAATTTATCAAGTACAAATATAATGTGTAAGAATCACTCTTTGAATCCAATGTAAGTAATGGAATAAGAAAAATAAATATAATGAAGAAAATTAATAAATGACTGAAAATAACAACTATTATGTAGTAATTGAAATGTGATACCATTACACGCCTGTTTGTAAGAATGCACAAATATTTTATGTATATATTCTTAATAAATGTACTGCGCTATGAATATTTGTCAATAAGTAAAATTGTATTTATCTTTACCAAATGATAAATTGCCTAGACATTTTGTAAATAAAGCAATTTTATATTTGTGTAATAGTACAAAATATTTATTCCTTCAATTCACCCAGAAATGAATCTGCATAAATATATATGCTAACTATCAGTGATACATACTATACAGTCATCTAATGCAATATAAAAGTTTGCTGTGTTTTATACAATATTTCTATACTCACTCACGGATAGGCTCTACAGTTCTTGAAGAACTTTGGCCTTCTCCACAATGCAAAGCCACTAACGATCCTTTTGTCTTCCAACTTTTAACACTGATTTTTCGAAGGTCTTTTTTGACCTTGAAGTTCTTGAAGAACTTTGGCCTTCTCCACAATGCAAAGCCACTAACGATCCTTTTGTCTTCCAACTTTTAACACTGATTTTTCGAAGGTCTTTTTTGACCTTGTGCAGCCATTTCACTCTCGGCCTCCCTCTCAGTCACTGTTCATCAGGCTTGCCCTACAACATTCTCCTGAGAACTCTTTCCTTTGGCATCCTTCCAACGTGGCAGAGCAGCTTCAATCTTGCTTTTTTGACGTACATGACTATGTCAATGTCTTCGTAGAGTGCTCTCTGCTTTCTATTTAAGCCGATCCTCCGTATTCCTTCCTGAAACACTGAACCAAAAATCATTCCCTACACATTCCTCTTCCACACTAAAAGGACGTTTTCTGTTTCCTTGTTGAGGGCCCATGTCTCACAAGAGTACGTCACAATGTTGGTTCTCAGGAGTTGGTTCTCCTATCTCAAACCACATCCTACCAAAAATTCCATCCAGGACCATCCAGGACGGAAACGACTCTGATACTCACTAATTACTTTGCCCATTTAAATCATGATTCTTTCATTTATTGCAGTAGACAGAATCTTGTAGATAGTTGGGTGTAAAGCAATACCTGTATATCACAACCTTGTCTATCACTCTTCTTATAGATTGAACATAACACGGACTTACTCCATCGACTTGGCATTAATTCTTATTTTATTGATATCTCCAATATCAGATGAAAAATGCATTCTACAGTGCCTTCTCCTCTGTTATTTAAAAGTACTACACCAATCTCATCTATCCTCGGAGCTTTGTTATTGTGCAAGCTACTAATTATTTCAGTTATTTATTCCTTAAAATCAACACCACTCAATATTTACAAGATATAGCTGAAATTCATTAGCAAAGCACAATTTTTACAAGGTTTGTGTGTATATATAAAATTTGAGATTGACTTTTCCTATTCTATTATGATTTGGAAACAGGCCTCCATTCCTGTACCATCTCTCTCTTCCTGGTCCAGGGAAGTACTCATTTTCGAACACCTCGTTTGCATTCCTTTCTTCTAGGTAAAAGATCTTCTGCCCTCCATTTAAATTTCAAATGTCCTCAATATTCTTACTGAGCAGAAATTTAAATCATCTTAATTTACTCTCTAATAATTTAGGGTATTTTTACCGGCTGTACCTTGAGGTTGGACCTGATATTTGCTTATCTGATCCTTTCTTTTACAGTTTTCCTCTCGATTATTCTTTGATTGCGTCGATCATACAATTCTCCTCTCCAAATTACATAACGTTTCCCTATCCAACAGTGCTTTAAACTGGTTCCGCTCCTTCTTGTCTTACCGTTCCCAAACAGTTATCATTCCCAACAAACCTCCCTCATCCTCACTACCTTTAACACGAGGTGTTTCTCAAGGATCCTCCCTGTCACCAATCCTCTTCTCTGCTTATATTAACGACCTGCCCCATGTTACACGCCACCCCCAGAATCATCTGTATGCCAATGACCTCCAAATCTACCTATCATTCCATTCTTCAGGCATTTTCGAAGCATCTCGTAAGATTCAGGATGATATTGAGTACATCAGCGGATGGCCAATGAAAAAAAAATTACGCCTGAATCCAGAGAAAAGTAAGGCTACCTTATCGGTTCAAAACCTACGCTTAATTCCCTTCCTTACTATCCATTACTTTACCTCAATAACCGTACAATTCAATTTCAAATTTCCATCAAAAACCTCGGAATCTCCTTTGATCAACACTTATTCTGGAATAACCACATTTCCCAAATTACCAGAAAATCCATCATGATCCTCAAACAGCTCCAAAGATATCGTAACTCCTTTCCCCGAAGTACCCTCCAACTTCTGGTATCCTCCCTCATTTTTCCCCACTTTGATTACGGTTGCTTGGTGTATGGGGCTGCCTGTTGAGCTAGAGATGAGACTAAGGAGACTAATGAGTTGCTTCATAAGATTCAACTTTGGAGTCGACAGACGGTCTCACGTATCTTGCCGGTACAATGAGATAGGGTGGCTTTTCCCTGATTTTCGACGGCAATACTTCCTCGGCACTTTCCTATTCCAATCGTTAAAAACCAATAAACCTTCCTATTTTCTAGACCTACTTACTCTGCGTTCCTCCATTCACCACCTGAATACAAGATCCCAACCTTCCAACCTATATACCCCCTCACATAGAATTGCCTCCTTTGAAATATCCTTCGTCATCCGTGCTACCTCTCTTTGGAATTCCTTACCTATCCATATTCCCAAAGCCTCTTCCTTTACTTCCTTTATTTATCCATCTCCTCGCTCTTCAATCTTCACAAAAATGTAAATAATATGTAAATGTACATAAGTGTGTTAAAATTGTTACTGTTGATTGTTTTTTTATTATTTTTCTTTTTTACTTAATTTTATTTTTTTTTCTTTGTTTCTTCTCTCTTCTTTTTTTCCCCCATAATTTAATTTGTAATACTGGTGTGCTGATTTGTATCTAATCTCAGGCAGACAATTGTACCTTTTATTGTGCACTTTAATTATTCTTAGGGTACAGTCTGTCCCAGAATAAAGTTTGTTTTTCATTTCATTTTCATGTATAAACTATTCTCACCTATCTCAACTCCATCGCCTCTATCAGACATGAGAGTATTTCTAAGCGTGTCTATGACTCTGAGGAATAGATAAGGATCGTAGTTCGTTGATCTGTAGATACATATTTAGCAGGTTTCGGTCATCAGCAAATGCGATGTAAAGAACTGCAATTCCTATGCCCAAATGACATTTACTAATTCTAGGTTTAACTCTCTTCAGGACTCGGCCCAAGACTAATACTCGCAATAGGGTCTCATTTTTATTCCACTGCATCAGTATTGTATTCCCTACTTCTATACGATTTTAGCGAGCCTGTAATCGACATAACTATAACTATCTCATTCCAAGTTCACTGAATGTCATTGTCATTTAAAAAACAAAAGATAAAAAAGTGATGTGACGATACCGAAATGAAACATAGATGAACTTTATTTAGCTTTAAGACGTCTCTTAAGTTTTGAAGGCCAGATATTTTTTTTTCTGTTTCATGAACGATTGGGAAATCCTTGAATCGTAATTGATGTTTTTGTCTGATATATGGAAGTGCGGGCGTGATTGATTTCAAGTAGATACTTTATGCAAAGAAAAATACAAGACATTAACATAGTCTTTTTCACTAGCACTTCTACTAAACTCTCTATTTTTGATAATTTGTTTTATCAATTTAATTAACTAGTTAATGATAAATATTAGTTAAAGAAATATAAATAGGTGCTAATCCGATCAATGCAAGTAGTAAATGTAATTTTTTGAATTCATAATTTTAGAAAACGATTAAACTTCAGGATTGTTTTAATTTTAACGCTTTAGTGCTAATTTTTTGAATTTCTATTAAAATGTTTAATTGACTTTCTTGCCTTGAGTTGACATCATCACAAGTGTTATTTGATATGAGCGATTCTATGGCGATTTATTGTATTAGGAAATCAATCAAACATTGCAGTTTATTACTAAAATATTAAATTTTATTTTTTTGGTGTTGTTAAAAGAGGGAGGGGGTGAGGAAATTTAGGGGGTCCAGGCAAATATATTTTGCCTATATTATTTAAATATAGTTTGGCTCTCGGTGGTCATGGATACAAGTACATTTTGCTATTTATCCGTGCATCAGGCCTGGGACGTGATCCAAAAGGTTTGTGGTTTGCTATGTGACTAAAAGTATCAGTGGTTGGTTACAAGCAATAAGACTTAAGCACTATTAACGGTTTTCTCAATTCATATTTGTGGTTGATATCTCCTTGCCTCATTCTTTTGTTGGAAACTCGTGGCTTTGTTTTTTATTACTACTAGAAGCGGTTCTTTGTTAGCTTACAGTAGTCTAGAACAACAAATGACCATAATCGTTCAATTAATAAATTTTTGCTTTACTATAATGTATGTACTTTGCCCTCTTGTCTCACCCATGGTCATCGTATATTTACTAGTTAAAAATCAAAGTAGCATTCCCCCCCCCCCCCCCCCCCCCCCCCCTATCGCATTTAAATACAAAGTGGTATAATGAGAAGCAATTTATCACTCTACCTTTCTTCGCATATTTCCAGGTAGATACACCTTTACCGAATAAATTCTATAAATTATTTTGACATTGAAAAATGCGAAAAAACACTTGAACAATTATCACTTAAATATTATCAAAACATGCCAATGACATTTATGATTTGAGCAAACAAGCAGATTAAATCTCATTCCATCAAAAAAATTGCCAATTGGCCATTCAACGAAGCTTAATCAATGGTTTATCAGAAAAACCTTCGAACAGCTCGCCTGATAAGCAATAATTCATCAAAGTTTCTTTTCGTAATGTTTTTAAATAAGATATCTAGATTCATTGTACTAAAAATGTTTTTTATACGTTTATTCAATACTCATCTTTCTCCTTCTTCGGATGTCTTTCCGACTAAACTAACATTAAAGCCATTGGAGATATTGATTGTTACAGATTACAAAAACTCTCTTAGCGAAAGAACTACTAAGCACATCTAGGTTGGCGTGATTATTAGTTATGTTACTAACTCTGAAATATATAAATCTGTATCTCTCGCAACCTTAATCTGTTCTATGCAGCTCAGAATTATCTGATCTGATATAAAATCCCTGGCAATTTATAATATGGTAGGCTAAACGCGATTGCTTAAGTAGAGAGGAAATTTTGAAGGAAATCCAATTAGACAAGCTACATTCAACAGCATATCCCCTACATTCCTTCAACTGTATATTTTAAAATATTTTTTGGATGATTGTCTGTATATTACATTTTTTTTTTTCATAGCCAATGTAGGTATTATAATTAGTGTAAATTACTGAGTTATGATTTTGATCTCTGGGACAAATGGTAAATTTTTTTTAAGATAGCTGATCTCGTAGAATTAATCTTAATTCTGATTGATTTACCCATCATTCAAACCGTTAGATAGCATTACTAGCCATAAAATCCTACACTATAACATCATCGCTTGTCTGAAATTAACTCTGTATCCTTATGTAACAAATTAAGAGCATTAAACGTACCTAAATATGGACAAGCGATCAGTAAGGAATCGAGGGCCAGGAACTTGCGGAAAAGGGATGAAAGCATAAATAATAGGTCCGGAAACGTACAGTAGCATTTGAACTATTCAATAGAAATTGGTTAATATAGGAAATCAGTTATACATTAAATAGAATATGGAATCTCATAAGGAATTTTCTTAAGCTGGGCAAGGATTATAGCCAGAAGAAAAGGACCTGGAGTTTCAACTGTACAAGAACATAGAGCTATCTTACACCAAGAGTACAACTCCTCAGCCATAGGGCGAGAAATTTGAGAACAAGTTCGCATCCAAGCGAACATCAGCAAATGATCTTCTTAGTAGATGGCATCCTTAAGTAATGGTCAAATTATTTTGTTCAAGACTAGTCGTTTAAGCGTCATAGGCTGAAGACAAAACCTCCTCTTTCAAAAGCCAACATCAGAACTTTGCTTCAGAACGTGTCTTAGGAAGAAAGAGAAATCTTCAGTGATTTCATCTGGATAGAACCGATGAATTTCGAAACTAATTTCATGATTTGTGAAGAGAAAAACTATTTTTGAGCAAACGCGAAATGGAAGGAAGTGGTGTCATTTTTGGGCTGGGATAGGGTACTATGGAAAGATAAAATAACATATTTTAAAGAAGAAATGATTATAAAAAAGTATGAAGACTTCATCCAGGAATTCATTTTTTTTTTTTAAAAAGAACTGACTCGAATGGGGATTATCTTTCAGTAAAACTATGCACCTGTCCACTTAGCGCGCAACATAAAAACATTTTCGCAGCCATAATTATTTCCATTTTGCCCTGGCCATCCAGATTGAACATTATCCCAGAGCTGGGGAAAGCTTTATGCTTAAGAGAAACAGTTTAACTTGATATAATAACTCAAAACTTGCGTCGTAGAAAAGGGTGCCGATATTCACCAGAGGGTTATAAATAAACTGTTTAATTTCTCCAAAAACGATTGGATAAGTTCTTAGAGAGAAATAATGGAACAACACATAACTGAGGATTACATCTGCTAAGATGTAGTATATAAAATAATAAACTGGTCTATATATTATTCGTGGCCATTTGTTTTTCTTTCTATCCGAATAATAAATTAATTTTTATTGCAACAAAATATTGGTTTTCGTTCGGTATTACAGAGATATAATCATTCAAACTATTTCTAAAAACTATTAGAAATTATGTTTGACTAAAAAAATGAGGGTGGCCGATAATTTTTTCGTGGATTATGCATCCTACAAACGTGTAAAAAATATGCGATATTCGAAATGAAGCCTGCCACTGAAAAGCTTGCAAACTTGAAGTTGTGAATCAGTATCCTACAGAAAAAAGAAAAAAAATAATAATCCGATAAAAAAAACTACTGCAATGATGTACCCGAAAAAATACCATTTGACTGGACTAGAGCAAAATGATAGCGAACTTTCGCCAAAGATCTACAAGGTTCAAGCTGGAAAAGAGGTTCGCATGTCGCTTTAATGAATAATCAAATAATATTTAAATCGTTAAAAATAGGCATATAAAATATTGAAAGCAATGTTTCGAGTCATAAACAATCAATAGATTGTTGCTTTGACCATGAGATTGTTTGTTGTTAAATTAGAAAATCATCAGTTTCGTTTTGTATTGCTGAGACATATTTACTTTCAAATGTGATTTAAGAATAAACCTTTTTATTTATCGAGGCCAACTAGTTTTGCCGACTGAAATACGAACACCTGAGAGGTTACTGTACTAAGGATTACGCCATTCACCACCCCCACCACTGGTTGTGGTGCCCCTTCTATCAGAAAAGTCAGTGTTGTCAGGACGTTTCTAGTGTTTGTTGTGTTTTTGAGCTGGCTACATTGTTCAGTGGATGAAAGCTGTCAAAAGTAACAGAAACATTCCATTTGAATAACCCATCATCTGAAAGTAAGTTTAAACAGGCATACAAATCTAACATAAATTAGTTTTTCTATATTTTTGTATTGAACTAGTTATAAATCAAAAAGAATGATATGAGAATTATTCTTCAAAGATTTTTATTTTTAAAAGTATTTACATATCAATAATTAATGCAGGCAATTTAATTATATTACAAAAATATTGATATTGTAAAATATTTTTTTTACATATACATTTTTTTTATTATATTTACTTATATCGGCATTAATATTTTAAAGTATTCAATTTATTATTTTAAGTATTTCTCAAAACAAGAATCTGATATCAAACTTCTGAAAAAGTTAAAACTGTTTTGTTGTTTACAATTTTTTACTGCTATTTTTCCCTCCTTTTATTGCCTACATGTAATCAAATACTGCTACTGAAGACGATGAAAATTCTCACGTACACTTAAAATCTTTATTAAACATTATTGAACATTTATTGAAATTATTTACATAAAGAGATACAAAGTAAATACAATTAAAATCAATTTAATCAAATGGATATTTGATAACATTTTTTGAGTTCAAATTTTTTATTCAAAAACCACTGCCATGGACACAATCAATATTCATTTATTTAATAATAATTATTTGTTGAACGGAGAGAAAGTTAGTTATCGTTTACATTGCTTATAACCGTGACCTCTCCACGGTTCTTTATTCCGTTTTGAATAGAAAGTGATACCCGTTCCTTTTAAAGATTCTCAGTCATTTCATAAACTAGTTACCTCCAGTTGTACGCTGTACTGCTTTATTTTAATTTCCCGACATCAATTTATTATTGGAAGTCGAAGTTATTTTAGTTAAAAAAGGTTATGTGGGATATTAATCATATAACCAATATTTCAATTTTTTTAACGAGGCAACCAAAATTCTGCCCATAAGCTGTACTGAAAACAATTAGGTTGGAGATAAAATTAAATTGAAGAACTCTGAAAATTTTCCATTACCGAAATTGAACATTTTTTGTAGACAATTTATATCTAAAGTTTTTCTGTAAATCTCTTTAAATAGGCATCTTCGAAAAGTCACATTATAAAAATCTTTACTTTTAACAACAGTCAGGAAAATTCGAAGTTTTCAAGAATATTTAAAAGTAGATATAAATTTAAGAAATTTATACCTTTACCTTATGAAAGGTGATGATGATGAAAGGAGTTTCTGTAGTTTACGTAGTTTATTGCATATAGTTTTCATTAATAGTGGGTAATGCTTTGAAGAGTTATTAGACTTAGTTTATTTATGTTTCAGTAAGGTAACCATATTTTTTTAAAAATAACAACAATAACATAAAAATGTATAAACCATCCTCCCTATAGTTAGAGTACAAAAGAACGTTAAGTCTCAGAAAACAACAAAAAGATTAATTAAAAAAAAAAAAATCTCATTCATAGGGAATGAAAGTTTAAAATAGATAGTTATTGTATTTTCATCGTCTTATTTCTATTCATACCGATAAAATAAACTAGAATAACTGTATTTTTGGTTTTCTTAATTTTGGCGGTAAAAGATATAACTGATTACGTCACGAGACAAGATTTATTCACTTCCGCCAAGAATTGAGACGAGAAACGTAATTATATTCAAAGTATGGATGCGCTTGTCTATTCGGTCTAGTTTGCGTCTCGAATATTTTTTTATGAGCCATAATTTGTCTAACGCTATTATTGGTAAAATAAAGTGTTTATCATACCCTTAATAGTTACGTCTTTTAATATTGCTTTATTAAAGAAATATGTCTTCACCAAGATAATAAAAAAAAAAAAAAAATCAATTTTTACATTGGAAAGGTACTAGCTATAGCATTGTACATTGAAAACCAACCGAGACTCAAATTAGATTAAATACTGTGATCGGATGTTGCATTCATCGCAAACATCTGTGAGATACGCCATTCACCGTGACAGGTTTATCTAAGGTAATCAATCAACATGTCGATTAATTGACAGAAACTTTATTACATGCTATTAAGTCATAAACTATTGCATCCATCGGGGATAAATTATTCTTGTATTATTATTCTATCTCGTCCAAAGTTACCAGATTTTAGTCTTCTCCAGAATATAATCCTAACAATATTCCAAAACTCCATGATTCTCAAATAATTTTTGAACCAAAGTGGTGATTGATAAGAATTAAGAGACGATGTGTAGTGAACCTCGGCCCTATAACCCAGCGGTTCAGCAATGCTACAGACTAACCAGTTTTCTTCTTCAGTTTCTCCGTTAGTCTACGCATTTTCCCCATAGAAAATACATTTGGGTCATGCTCCTGAAAAGGACCAACAGCAGGTCTGAAATATGCATACAATATCTTACAATGTTTTTATTAAAAAAAATCATTCAGTTTACTTTTTTTTATGTAAATTGTAAATATTTTATACTCGCAGCTGTACGTTTGGCTTTTGAATGAGACAACTTCGAAAAATTTCTTCCAGAAAGGATAAAAAATAAATAAATAAAAAGAAATTAATAATAATTCACGTATCTTGTTAAATTTGAGCGAGGGGATGAATCAAAATAATACGAAGCCGTAAAACGAATGAAAACAGGTGTAGCCTCTTCAACTCGTTCAACCATGCCTGTCCCCCCTTCCTTAGGAAATAGCAAACGAAGGGATGTCTTAAGTTACCATTGATATGTTTTATGATTCCTCTAGAGTTCAAAATATGATCTGGTGAGGGAATGAAACGTAACTCTAGGACACACTTTTAGCCCGCTGTTTCCCATTTTGTGAATTTATTTAATTCTAAATTTAAGGGTTTTGGAATCTTCGAAGCATTCCTTAACAGTCTAGGGAATACTAAAACCAAAACATTATTCCTCTTAACCTAGTAATGTTTAACAGTTTCAAAACGTAGGTTGGCACAGAGTTAGGGAATGAAAATTTGATGTTTGATTTTTTTTTTTTTTTTTTTTTTTCTCAAATACCTATTTGTAATAGTATGATATTTGTTGTTAAAAAAATGGGTGTAGTTCCGCAGACGCCCCCATTTTCAAATGGCTATTTCTTCTATGCCACTCCACTAAAACATAAATCCAATTAGTGCTATTTAATCTACATTTGACAAATTTTTGTTTACTATTAAACTCATTGAAGTGTTTTACGTTATCCTGTAGAAAAAATTATGTTAAAAAAGTTGGGGGCGTCTGCGGAACTATTTACCAAGGGAAAAAGTTCCGTAGACGCCCCCGGGGAAAAAATATTATTTACAAGTTTGGATTATTATAATCCATTTTATATTTAATTATTAAATTTCCTAAATTTATAAATTAAATATCCTTCCGGAACTTCTTTTGCCCATCCCGTTCTATCATCACCAGAATACAACTCCTGTCCACAATCCTTCCTCGATTACATTTTCTTGCCACAGTGATATTAAGAGTCACAATGATTTTTTTTTTACTCAAAGGATTATTTTGTTGATATAGCGAGTTTGAAATTAGAGATTAAATCGGTGACGCAATAAACAATAAACATAAATGTCCTTGAATTTTAGTTGTAACCTACGATAATATTTTAACATCATTTTACGTAGCAAAGGGCTGGGGGCGTCAACGGATTTTTTTCCCTTGGTAAATAGTCCCGCAGATGCCCCCAACTTTTTTAAATTAATATTTTCAACATAATAATTGTATACACTTTAAATAATTAAGTATGAGAAGAAAATTGGTTAAATGTAGATTAAATAGCACTAATTGGATTTATGTTTTGGTTGAGTGACATGAAAGAAATAGGCATTTGAAAATGGGGGCGTCTGCGGAACTACACCCAAAAAAACTCTACTAATCCTCTCCTTATTCATGAAAAACAATTTATAAATATTCGATTGCCATAGAAGTCCTAAAACCGATGGGACGAGGATTCGCCCCTTACGGTAGAAATACTTATATAATATTAAAAAATGAGGGACAGCAATATAAACAGCTGAACAAACGTTTTGCATAAAACATCATACAAAATTTAAAGATAAAACCTTATAATTTTCGGGTTAATTTTAAATGTATTCTGAATCCTTATTAAATATGTAAAACCCTTATTATCAGGAATGTATCAAAACTCTTTTTTTAGCAAATAGGGGCTTAGAAAAAAAGAAAGGAAAAAAAGTATTATGAAGAAAGAGTACTTATACAAAATGCAAAATATCTTTTAGCAACTCAATCATCAAAGTTACTATCTGGGATTTTTTCATGAATTTATGAATCAGGTGATTTTATTTGAAAAGTCTCCATCTGAAAGTTGCTCTTAGTTTGAGAATCACCCATAACAGTGTTTCTCTGAAGAAACTTTGAGAAGCGTTGGAACTAGTAAGTGCAAGTCGGGACCTTGTAAAAGCTATAAAGTTTATATAGTGGAGTTAATGCAAGAGATTAATGGAGCCTTTCCGAAACACAAAGAACTTGAAACATGGGTATTGCTTTCCCCAACACTTTTTAATTAAATAAGTACTGAAATTATGGAAACTAAGATAACGGAGTGTTGGCGTAGAGATTGGTAATGACGTTTTAATTCATTGGTAAATCAGTTTAATTTATGCATAGTATTTATTCTGATGTGACATGTTGCTATAGATTTCTTTGAAGAAATATTTTAATAAGTGCATTAATTATACCATTGATAGAAAATTCAGATTCTATGAAGAAAAATTGTCCAAGATAGCTAGCTATAAATCATGTTTGGTTTGAAAAAAATAAAATAAATAGTAGGTCAGAAATTACTGCTTCTCCTCTACTCTGTTTTTTTTTTTTTATCATTTACAAATAATTTATATTAAACGCAGATATATCGTATATAGTTTGTTAAATCGTAAATATGAATTAAAAAAGAAAAGAAAAGAAAAATGAAGTGCTGTCACTTGAAGTGAAAACATCTTTACCTGGGATTGATTCTATGACATAATATGTACAATAGATGGTTCTTTTTTTTTTTTTTTTTTTTTTTTTTTTTTGCAATTATTCTTTTGTTTGCAAATTAGAGTTGTCTCTTCTTAAAGGTTGATTTTCGATAGCCCGTCAAGCTAAGGCCAAGGTTTCTTGATAGCTGTTGTTATGTTACTGGTGAGGTATTAACTATTTATTGTTTAAATAATCATTAACTTTGTTTTTGACATTCTCTAGCTTATATTACTGATTAAGTGATTAAAACCCGATAAGGTAAAAAGCTAATGAAATTGTCAATTACTTGTTGAAGCAACTAATCTATCTTGTTTGAGGTCGTAGACTATGAATATTGCGGTCATGCTCACATTTTATATGATCTGACCCTGTTCTCATTTTTTTTAAACGATAATAATTTCTGATAGTACCGATTTTTATGTTGCATTATTAGTTTTTATATCACTATATTTAGCCTTGTGAAATTATTAATATCAATTCATCTCTAATCATAAAATTCCTAATAATATGCCAGAAGCTTTTGTAATTTACACCGATGGATCAAAATTAGACCATTCCGCTTAGACGACTTTCTTCACCAAAGATTTTACCCATAAAATAAAAGTTTACCACCTATGTAATATTTACTCTGCCAAACTTAACGCAATTACAGCAATACTTCACTTTTGCATGACTCTCATTCACAATAATATAATTATAGTTATAGACTTATCAAACTCACTAAAAGGCCTAAATTATACGTACTCGGAAGACCTCAAAATCACATTTATTCATTCTTACTTATCCACTTAAAAAGTAAAGGTGTATCAGTAAATTTTATGTAGGTCCCAAGTTATGTGGGGATTGTAAGAAACGTGAGGCTATTGCGCTACCGGATCAAGTTAAGATGGTTTTAATTCCACCAGACTTACGCAAACCACTAGGAAAAGACATAGGTGGATGGTAGTCTATTTGTAATGAGAGCCAACCGAAAAAAACTAAGGATGATAAAAAAATTATCAATTCCTGGGTTCCATCCAGTAACAAATGTCGTATAGAGGAGGTAACACTAACAAAATAAAGAATAGGCTACAAATGACATTAGTCCACTCTTTCTTTCCTTTTCACCAAATAAGGTCCAAAATATTACAATGTTGCAGTGATATCATGACAATAGGCCATGTGCAAATTCTTACAATTCAATAATTTCATAACAATGAAATATAGCAGGTATAAGAATAAATGTCGAAATGAAAAAATATAAATAAACAGAAAATATCAACAAATGAACAATAGGCGTTGATGACCAAAGCAGTTTTACGCAAATAAACAAAAACAATCAAACAATGTCTAATCATAACAACATTTAAAGAACTTTTGTTTCATGTCAATCATTTATTTTTTATTATTTTTTTTTTTTTTTTTTTTTTTTTTAGAAAAAATATAATATGCAGAATGAATTCGGCGAAAGGTTTAGTTTGATTGGAAATATTGATAATTTTACTGATTTACTGATTTGTATATGAAAATCAAAATAAAGTGTCAATCATTATAACCCTTTTTTTTTTTTTATACCAGGCTCTATTATGCATTAGCCATAATAATCCGCCAGTAATACCAGGGGTATTACTTCAACAATTTATTGGAAAGTTAGAGGCAAGATCGAAAACTCAAAATTTTGAGATGCCGTCGTTTTTCCTGATAATGTTAAGAAATAATATTATTGATTTTATATTTATAAAAAATATATATTTTAAATAAAATTTTTAAAACAAAAATTACTTAACTGAGATTTAAAAAATAAATAAAAATATTTTCATTTTCACAAGAACTTTTCATTTACAATCGTTGCTTAAGGTTTTTATGTTTATGTAAATAAGCTGTTGCATGAATGGATGACTCAGCTGTTTGTCAATCTTCTTTGTTTGATTTGGGTTTTCGCGCAACCAATGAGAGTAATAATAGCTTACCATTGTGATATGTAGAAAGATTATTTTTATAGTCTTATCCTAAAATTTAAACAGGTTGATTCCTAAATTTAAATAAAAATTTTCATTATATTATTGATCATATTCTATATTGATTAGAGGATGTTATTAAAACAAATGGTAAGAAGGAGATCTCAAAACATGAAATAAAATAAAATTTAATCGCATTTAAGAAAAAAATGGGTATCATTTTAAAAATTGAATTGATTTAAAAGCGTTTTCTTAATCAAATTGAAGTTATATAATAACGTATGATATTATCATCGATTTCAAACAATGATGTAGCATTCCTGACCTTTGGAAACAATTTACAATATGATTACTTTTGATTAAAGACATAAGATGATTTTCAACAATTATCAACTAATAAAGTATTAAGTGTGTTTTAAGGAAAATTTCAAAATATATTTATTTATTGAAATATTCATTGTATTTATACATTTCGACACCTACGTATTTCTATTCTCGATACTGATACTCGTTTATACACATTGAGCATTTAAGTAATTGTACATATAATAAACAATCAATAAAAAAAAATATCATTTAATTTTATTATGGAATAATATGTATAAATGTGAATTATATGGACATTTATAATGAAATAATTAATTAATTATATATATATATATATATATATATATATATATATATATATATATATATATATATATATATATATAAATTATGAAGCTACAGTTGACATCAGTTACAAGAATTACCAGTTTTGCAATTGGATGGAATAGAAAAACTTAATAGTAACGGAAATTTGACTTTGACTTAATTTTTTTTAAAATATGATTAATTAAGGTGGATTTTTAAATTTCTAAACTATCAGCTTAATTGATTATTTTTGATGGTTTTATTTTTACTATTAACCGACCTGCCAGATGGCGCTACAACTCGTAGTGAGTGTTGGTCTCCTCTATGAACCTCCGCCATTCGGCTCAGTCTTATCCTGCTGCTCTCCAAACTAAAAATTCATGTATTATCAATTACGCATTCAATTCACCTAATCATATGACTCCTAACTCTCCTGGGGTAGTAGATCTCTTCCACGATTTTTCTTGGAAATTCCTCTAGGTCCATCCTTGAAGATGTCTTACCCATCCTAGGAGTGATACCCTAACGGCAATGGTCATATCTCTGTCAACAAAGAGGTAGTAGAACTGTCTGGACTCACTCGTTTTGCAGCCATCCCCAACCCTTATTGACCCATAAATACAGCGATCTTTGTTCAAAAGCCAATAAATCATTCCTATCTTCGCTGATCAGGGTCCAAGCCTGTGAAACGTGTCAATGTCGAGGTTGTCCTCATAACCGAGCAATTGGACTGTCTTGTTAAATATGGTTCCATCAGTTTGGATAAAAGATTCCCTAGTTATTTCTTCTGATGCCAGAATAGAGAGGAGACATGCTAAGGCATGTTTGCTATTATATTCCTTTTTTTACTTTTCTATCTGTAGTGAATGGCAGATACTCAAATGGAAATTCGTACGGATGAAGTTGATTTTTTTGTTATGAATTAATATCTACCTATTCAGAAACAAATGTTGTATAATGTTAGATAATGTAAAATTACAATATTGTTTTTCAAAATACAGTTTATTATTATTACTTACATATATATATATATATATATATATATATATATATATATATATATATATATATATATATATAGAGAGAGAGAGAGAGAGAGAGAGAGAGAGAGAGAGAGTAGAAGAAGAACTTTTATATGAAACATTAAAACTTATGATTTCAAATGTTGAAATTTTTGGAAACACTTTTGTACAGGACATATATGTATAATTATTTACAGAATAACCTCAAAAAAATTTCATATTGGCTAAAAGGAACTGTTTATCTCTGCATGCTTTATTATTCTTAAGTAATGATTTTTTTTCCAAACGTGGTTTTTACAATCCTACTGTCGTCGGGTAATAACACGTACTCTGGATTTTTTTTTTGTGATAATACTTTCATAGCTATGTTGTTCCAGTTCTGACTTATTGAACCAACCACCAAGGTGACATAAACTACACTAACGAAGCTATTTAGAAAAAGCAATCTTATAACGAGTACACTGGTTTGATAAGTAAAAGGAAAACATTTGGAAACAATTTATAATTAAAAGTAGTTATTTAGATAATGTGTTACCAATCAATTAAAATGCTTTCAATATCTCTTGTAAGCTACATTTTTATATATTCTTCGTTGCCCGTCACTATTTGTTCAAGAAACCGGTCCCATTAGTACCGGTTCAGAAAAATAATTGCTGATTGATATGCGGTTAGCCAGGACATGCAGCCAAGCAATTTTAAATGTCTATGAACGATTCTAAAACATATTTACAGTGCTCTGCAATTTCCTATACACGCAGCGGCAGGTTTTGTTCGATTAGAGCCTTGATATCACCAAATCAACTTTGGTGGGCCTACCACTGCTGGGTGCATCTTCGAGAATCATATCTCCGTGAAATAATTTGGCAAACTACTTGGCACGTACGGCTGATTTCTGAGCAGTACTTTCTGTTAAGGCATCATTGTATATGTCACATATCGTTGAATGGATTTTCGCAGGACCTTTCCCTTTTTAACATAAATAAGCCTGTTGTGTAATTGTGTAGTGTCGGTCACATCATGTTATCTCCGACGCGTCAATCCCGTCCTAATAGGAATCTTAAAAAACGTATAGAAGGGTAGCTTGGATATATGTGATACATTGATATAAGATATAACGTTTTGCAGCATACAAACACAAAAACAAATCGACAAGGAGCGCAGACATTGTGGTCACATTGTGTATAATGGCTTAACGGTTAAACCATGACTATGGATTTATTTACAGTCACTAGAAAACTTCTAGGCAGCGATTAATTTTCTCTGATTATATTCCGTTTATTCTGATTATATTTTTCATAGGACTCCCCATACTAAAATGGGATGGGTTTGGCAATGTAGAGATTTTATTCGAGGCCACAACCATCGCATTATAAACAACGTGTTTTTAAGAGCTCTGAGCTATATCGAGTCAGAGAACACTCAAAAGATGACAGTAATACGAAGTCTCCGCATTAAGAAATGTATAAATAAGAAGTTAACAAATTTCAAACAAAAACAAATTTCGATGAATACTTTGATCAAACAAAGGGTATAAACCAGCTTGGATGGGCAATAGACCAACTATGGGATTGGCATGAGCGATAAAATTAACTGAGGACCGAGAAAAGAAAACCTGAGAAGAAAAAAAAACAAAAAACAAACAGTAAATTTATGAAGTCATAAAGTGGAAATAATATTCTTAAATGGGTTTCAGGACTAATTCAAAGTATTAGACCAACTCGAAAATTCTTAAGGCTTTTCTATTACTAGTATGTGTATATATTTTTGAATTTTGATTAGTATATCTCATAAAATTACAGGAAGATACAAGAGAGATAAAATATATTATTAAACTCATACATATAGCTTTAATGGTGCATCTTTATCTCTGTTCGTGAAGGAATGTACATTAAAGGAAATTAAGAGTTTAACTGATTTTTTCGAAATTGAGTATTTACTAAGACAATTTTTTGAAATCAAAAGTTTTGTTCGAAATACTTACCCTCATTTTCTATACGTTTTTAACAACGTGTTATAAACTTTTTACTCCCAGAACTGAAAAATTCAGAGTTTTATCAAGAAATAAAAATAGGTTGTAAACAAGAATGATTTTATAATACCAAAGAATGATTTTCAAAAATGTTACTTTTAAGAAATAAAAATATTTCTGAAATAGTCCATATTTCTGAACCGATAGAAATCTGTCGGAAATAAGTCTGATGAATTAGATGAGCGTGGAAGGACACCGTAACGCAGTTTTTTCTCTGCTGTCTTGAAACATAAGGTATGGTGTTGTCGTGTAGGAGTATGGGTCTCTTCCAATTAACTAATGCAGATTTTCATTTGATGAATTCTGTCAATATCACTGCAGTACGGTATCGAAGAGATGGTTTCACCTCGGGGTAATAAGGAGAAATGAATTAATGTTGCAGCATACTAAGCAATGTGAAATCAATTGGAGTGATCGTAAATATTATCAAAGAAGAGGGGATTAATAACGGCTCATTATAATATTTAAACGTAAATATAGTTAAAGCAAACCACTAATCTAATAATAATAAAAACAGACATTTCATGTGAAACGATCAAACACAGAATCCCTGTAACGTTATATTCATTTACTTTATTTTTAAAATACGAGTACATCAGCCATAAGTTGACCATATCTCAGATTCCACTGATTAGGTAGTTATAATATAAGCAGCGGCATATTCTTAAGCGGTACAAGTGGTATTGTAATAGTTGAAATTAAGAAAATAAATATGAAATGATAAATAATAATTAGATATAGTATCGAAAAGAGAATTCTATTATTGTAATGTTTGTATATGAAATAGCTAAGGAATGTTTTTCGATCTAATTGTATATAGATGATAAAACAAGATGTATATACAGTTTATGAAAAAATATTTCAAAATAATTTTAATACATAAATGAAATTAAAACCCAAAAAGGTAATATGTTCAATATATTATAAAAATTAAATAGTTTTACTATCACAACAAATATTTTATTTTTTTAAATAATTAGCTGTAATTAGTCGCACTACCACAAATTCACAGCTATAGTTCACTTTATTATTAATATTCAAATGATTCTTTGTTAGTTTTGTCTTGGGCCCAAGAGATGTTCTTCGACTGGATTATATTTTTCAAGTTCCTTTTCCTCCAAAAAACTTATTCTCATCGTCTTCGCTGCCTTCTTAATCGGGACCCCTCCCCCTTTTGTTTAATCACTACCAATTTTTAGTCAACTTTATAATCTTTTAAAATTAATTAGTCAAAAAATATTTTGATTCTTTACATTACGTATCAAAAAGTTAGGTACATATTTTGATTTTATTACAAATTTAAATAATTATTTATGAAAAAAAAATTAATAATTGAATGTGTCCATTGAAAAACGTTATATGCGACAAAATTTTCGAAGTGGCGATTTTAAATTGTATAATAGTACGTCATAGTATGATATAGTACTCTATTATGTCATTATACAAGTAAATATAACAAATTAATATTTAAATATAAAATCTAACCTATAAAACTAACTAAAACTTTAGATTAAATAAAATTGTAAATAATTAGTGTTTAGTTTTAAATTGTGATTTGATTAGTCATACCCCAGTGGCCCGTAACAATTTGGTGTCAGAAGTGGGATCACTGTTTAATTGCTATTGTTTGTCTTGTTTGTATTTGTTTTATAATTATTGGGCTAACTGGAAAATGGCTACTCAAAGCGTTAGATTAAGTTATTTAAAAGTTTCAGATTTGAGACGGAGAGTTGGAAGAGCGCGATCTGGATACCTCCGGTCAAAAACTGTGTTGCAGCAGCGTTTGCGCCAGTTTTTTATAGATTCGGGGGAAAACCCAGATAGCGTTAATTTTGAGACCAATTTGAGAAGATTAACTGCAACTTTTAAAGCTGAATTAGGTAATGTTGAAAACTAATTAGGTAATGAGTTAGGTAATGTAAGAAATGAATTAGGTAAAGACTTAGTTAACGTTAGAAAGCATTAGGTACTGAGTTAAGTAATGTTAAAGATAATTTAAATACACTAGAATGTAAGCTAAGTACTGTAGAAAATAAGTTGATGGAGATTGTGGACAAAAAGTTAGCTGATGTAGAGTGTAGATTAGGAGAAAAAGTTTGTTCGATTGAAAATGAACTTAGGTTAAGAGTAGAAGCCCTTGAGGGACGCATGAGCAACCCACCAAAGGACGACGGCGACAGATCCTCCGTGAGCAGCTCTCACAACACCATTCGGATTGCCAATGCTGGGACGCCACCAACACACAACATCATTCCAATGTTCGACGGGAAGACACTGTGGGAGTATTATATGACTCTCTCGAGACAGCGGCATCGATCCATGGATGGTCTCAAGAGACCCAGGCTTCAACGTTGTGCCTAGCCTTGCGTGGAGACGCCTTGGGAGTACTCCAGGGAATATCTATGACGGAGCGGTCCAAATACGGGGAGCTGGTGAGAAGACTGTAGATGCGGTTCGGCCACCGCCCACATGGACCAGCTATACCGCTCACAATTAAGAAACCGGATCCAAAAGAACACTGAGACGCTACAGAAATTCGAAGCTGATGTCGCCCGGCTTGTGAGGAATGCCTACCCATCAGTCACCGACAATGAATACGAGAGCTTGGCGGTAGACAAATTTCTGGACGGACTTCGGGACCCGGAGACACAACAAGCTGTTAAACTCGCCCGGCCAAAGACTTTGGGCGATGCTCTATTTCAGGCCATGGAGATTGAGGCTGTCAAGCAGTCAGTAAGGGTCCATGCACGAGTTTGCGCAGCGGAAGCAGAACCTGCTGCGGTCCCCAGCGTCGAGGAGATAGTGAACAAGGTTTTGGAGGCCCTCGGAACCCGCAAGGAGATACGCAGCTGGAGCTGCGGCCAACTGGGACAACAAAGAAACAAGTGTCAGTCCATGAAACAAGAAGCCAAAGGAAAATCACGGAGGGTTGGAGGGAAGAGGCAAGTGCTAACCCGTGATGTGGAATCTTTCACTGATTAATCAAAAATTTATGTTTGTTGCTTACAACGTTTTTCGGCGGATCCATTCAATTATATGAATGATACGTATAGCTTATGTTATAACACCAGTTTATCGAACACCTTGAACTATTTTAACTGTACTGTCTTTTTAAATAATGTTTGAAAAATAAAATTAATCATTTCAAAATTAAATTTAAATTTTCATTTCTTTCACAAAAAAAAAAAAATGTAATTAAACTCTGCCCTGTTTTTAAACCAAATAAATTAATGAAACAATAAAATATTAAATGTATGAATGAGGAAGATTGAATTTTAATAATTTTAATTTATTTTTGTTACATTTATATTTATTTATTAGAACAAATAAAATAAACATGTACTTGTTTTGAACAGTTACATGTCTCCTTCAGTTAAATTAATATTATTTTTTTAATATGTACAGTTATACAATTTTAAACTAAAAACAAAATAAATTCAACTAGTCATTTTGGTTGGTTATAGTTTATTCTCTAAATGAGCATCTCCTTGAATTATAGTTTTGATTGTTGGATTTTATTTCCGGCAGTTATGTAATATATTTTTTTGTTTCCTTCCTTTTTTTTCTGTCATAAATGTTTCAACTCTTGCCTAGTTTTCCTACTGTATAACATTAATAAAATTACATTAATAATTATTACTTCGCCATTCCTTTCCACCTGATTCTTGATATTTCATAATCCGTTGAGTGACAAAAAGTGTCCAAACGGATTTTTGTAATTTGATAAGTACTAGGCAGTGGTCAGTTGTTCAGACTGAAGTCGTTAATAATTCGATAATAACCGCACAAATACATTTTAAAATAATGTAACTTGTATATTCAAAGCATAATGCGTTTAATTTAATTCATGGATTATTTATGAAATTGTTGCTTTTCAATGAAGTGTTGCATAAGCAATATTTTATTACGTTGATTAATGGATTTTTGAAGTCTTGAAAAAATAAATAAATCTAAATGTAATTAAGAAAAATTGAGAAATGTGTAGGGATACTGTAGTTCACGTGATGCAAAATGTCCTTCAAAAGTATTTTTAGATCTGGTTTTATTTACGCCGTTTATAGTTGCCAAAAGTTTTAATTGAAGCTGTACCTATTGCATGCAGTTTTAGTAGCAAAAAATGCAAAGCTCTTAATTTCGACAAAATTGTTAATAATAATTCCAAACCGATTCTTTTATGAGTTGAGCTGTTTTTAAATGAGTAGACCAATGAGTACAAAATTGAGCATGGTTCTAACAATTAATAGTTGGTGATGAAGAAAACAAATTTTGGCTTTGAATCGCTCTTGCAAATAAATTTGGTAGATGGATCGGTGAAAAATCTGGCTTCTAAAGATATTCACTAGATAGTTAGCAGAACTACTGGCACACAGATTTAGATACTGGGTTCAAATTATTGAATAAAAGTTTAGACTTATAAGACTATTTCTGTTTAAATTTGTTTGGAAGCAATCAAACTGTTACGTATATTCCTAACTTATCTTTTCAGGCTCGAAAATTAAACAACATTACAGGTCATTACAAAGGAATAGACATGACAAAATTACAATTTTTCAGTAAGAATAGCGACAATTACGAGAGATATTCTTATAAAGTCTTCTATTAAAACTTAAATAGCAATGATTTATTTTTTTGTAGTTGTGATACAAGGCCAAGCACGAATATCCTTTCTCGTTGAGTCCTTCAAAGTTCTTACGACTTCAAATCCTTTTTACTTTCCTTCTTCGATACTTTTGTGCACTAACAATATACAGAGTTGAAATAACGAACTGATACATATAAGGTCGATTGAATTAATTTATTGTTGAAATGAATTTTCTTTAAGAAGAATAATATAACTGTATTCAAGAAAAAAGTATCCACTTCTAAACATCAATATTTTTAAAGTTAATCTACATTAAACTGCCTTTTAAAGATTTTATCCGTCATGGGTCCTCAGCAATGAGCGATCAGGGTGTAAGATAAAGCAGTCAAGGACAAGTATTCAACTAGAGAAAGCAGTGTCTTTTGATACTATTGTCTAAAAGCTAATTCATTCCTTAGCTAGACACTCATTCTAAAAATCTTTAAAATAGTTCCATTAATTAGTTATATATTAGTTTAAGATTAGTGAAGTTCCAAGTTTTGAGTTTTAGCGTGGTTACAAAGTTTATGAATCTAAATACTAAAAGAATATTTAGAATCTTTTTTTTTTTTTTTTTTTTTTTGTCCTTATCTCCAAACAAAACTCCCGATCGGTTCTGAAAAACGTTCCTTCAAAGACCTGAAAATAAATAATAATTTTGAGAAATTTATATCCACCAAATGTTGCCTATGGTATGTGAAAAGAGGGGAGCAATTGAGATTATCAGTTTGCCCAACACATTAACAATGGAAAATTGTGAGAATACAAAAATATTAAAATTCCCTGAAGGTGGGGATTAGCGTGGGTAAAAGTTTTTAAGTCATTTATTCTGTTGTTTATTTTGTGAATGAGTAGAAAACAATAGATAATAAACAGAAACCAATTTTATTGGAATTTACTGCGCATTGAATTCCGTTTAATAGTAAACCTACTTACTCTTTTCGTATCTTTGTTTTCACGAAAATTGACCTTCATAACAGTTCTGCTAAATGGTTTCTTTCAACTAGAGAAAGTATTATATTCATGCCTAATTTAAACGGGTTTTAGTTACTATGAATTTTTATGATACATTCTTTCATAATTTATCGTATTAATTATTTTAGTTTAATAGGAAAAAATTAACTTGCTGTATAATCTGCATCCAGTTCAACGCAAGTGCACCATCTTGTTTTTATAAAACAGGTTAATGGTGAGAGATAGTATTATATTTAAATGAAAGAATATTATTTATTGAAAAAATTTAAAAGATCATTTTATTAATTTATGAAACTCAAAAAGGAATGATAATTTTAAAGATATTTTTTCATTACCAATATATCTTCATTGGTACAATAATATCATAAATGAAATATGTAAATAAATCATTGAATATGTCTATGTTTATCATTTCAGCTTGTACATCATACCAGAACTTGTGTTTCTCCTCATCAGCATCAATGCCTGATTGATCAGATTGCCTCAGGAAGTTTTAGTTCACTTTTTTCTGTTGTTGAGCTTGATAATAGCAGCTTTAGAACTATCTGATTAGAAAGATTAAGCTATGTAGCTAAGATAGAGTAAAATCAAAGGATAATTATTTTCCTAAACCAAAAATCTTAAAGGATACAATTAGCAGATTATTATTAGAATAATATATAGAACCTATAGTTTTTTTCTATTTTTAAAATTTCTTCATTACATATTTTTAATAATCTGTCTTTATTACTGAATAAAATAATAAGAGTAATTCAATATTTTGTTACTATCTTATTAATTGCTATTAAGGAACATATAACTGTTTATTTGTTTCTCTAATGAGATTTTGCTCTTTTTTGAAGAGTTTTTCTGCCAATGTTAGACACAATTTTAGCTTTAGCTTCTATCTCACTAGAAAATCTTTCTCATAGGTCTAATTCAAAAGTCTCAGATAAACAAACATAATAAATATATATGTTTTCAGGAGCTGAGAGACATGACAAAATGCCTGGTCCCCTTATCAGAGGAACAATACCAAAAGACTTTAGAGAATATTGGCTACAGCCCACAGACTTTCAATTCAGACATCCAAGATCTTAGGAAATGGGCTATAGACCAAGAACAACTACCAGAAACAAAAATAAATGGTAACAGTTTTGATCAATTCAGGCTATGTGGATGTAGGATGTGTGCGAATAGGTGACACCAGGATTGGAGCTCTTAAAAAAAATAAAAAAAAAAAAAAAAATATATATATAATATATATATATATATATATATATATATATATATATATTTGTTTTATCACGGATGTCTTTCCTATTTTCAATACCTTCTTGTAAATGTAGTGAATAAACTTATTTTAAAACATTACACTTTAAGCTTATAAAGTACATTCAGGAGAGATAAGTACAAAAGGGAAATAGAGAAAAGGTAATAATGACATAATAAGAATTTTTTTTTTTTTATTCTGTATTTTATACATTGTTTCTATTATGTATTTACTTTTTTATTATTATAATTTTTTTTATATTTTTTTTTATCTATTTTTTTTCTAGATGATATAAATACAGTCAAATGAATTTTGAATAATGAAATAATAACTTTTATTCATTATCTGTTAATAATAAACAATAGATTTGTTATTTTTTATTGTAAAAATAGTAAATAGTAATGAAGTTTCAGATCTGATGAGAACCAAACCAAATCCTTAATTACACAATATAAAATTATATAGATGGATTTAAATTGATTTAATATTAGAATGAGATATATTCCTGTTATATTAACTATTATTTAGTTTTAGAACCGTAAAATGGGGTCACATTAGTACGGTGGGGTAAAATTGGTACACAATTATTTCTGTGGTCATTTCCTTCTGGCAAGTTGTGTCGACTTTTACCAAATGAGAGCGCATGAATGAGTCATTTCGTGGGCTCTCGTTTGGTAAAAGTCAACACAACAACCTGACAGAAGGAAATCACCACAGAAACAATTTTGTACCAATTTCACCCCATCGTACTAATGTGAACCCATTTTACAGTATATTTAGTTTGTTTTAATTACAATGACATATTATTAATAAAACATTGTATTCCAAAGGAACTGCAATATTTTGAAAGTTACAACCCCAATAATCATAGATCCTAAAAATTAGAGATATATATTTATAAACATGTGTCTTTTGAAGCCATGTTGTCCAAGCATGTTAAGCTCTTGCGCACATCAGTATTCTTGAGACTGTTGTAGCATCAATTAGTTTCTTACATTTGTGGTGGACCCAGGAAATAATCTTGGCGATCTAACTGACTAGGATTAGAATAGGTTTGTTATGTGTTGGATAACCTTTCCTTTATGCCCTAGTCAGGGCCACTGACAGGAGGGGCAAAATCCCCGGGCTAAGATAACCACTGTCAGGGAGGGGTGGGGGTTAGGTTGCCTGCAATGCATTTGCCCTGGGGCCCGGTTTGGCTCTCGCTGGCCCTGGGCCTAGTCGAAGTTCATAAAGACTTTAATCCCAATAAATAACAAATGATTTTTATTTTATTTTTTTATATTATTAATTTCTAGATCCCACATAGTGTTATCAGTTACTTTCCAAGAATTCGAAGAGTCAGCTATGAAACTGGGTCTTGCAGTGAAGGAAAATAAGATACTCTATATGAAAAGGGCAAGTTGAAGAACCGAAGAAAATGAAGAAGTACCTTTCACAAATCATAGTTTTAAGGTCTGTAAACCAGTTCAAGTACTTGGGAAGCCTGGTCACAACATACAATAGAATTAAAAGTGAAATAAAAGCCAGAATAGCAGAAGGAAACAGTTGCTATTTCTCCCTTCAAAAAGTGTTCAACTTTGGTTCTTTATCTAAAAGAATGAAAATTCTTATTTACAATACCGTGGTAAGCCCAGTGGTAATGTATAGATGCGAAGCATGGCCCTTAACCAAAAAATCAGAAATGATGCTCAACACCTGGGAAAGGAAAGTGTTAAGGAGAATATGGGCCAGAGCTTTCGAGAACGGATATTGGAGGAGAAGAAAGAATGAAGAGATCATAATCCTGTTTGGGGAACCTGACATTGTGGCCATGATAAAAAGAGCATGTATTAACTGGTTAGGTCATGTTGAAAGAATGACCAACCAAAGGGTACCAAAGAAGATGCTATGTGGGAAACCAGATGGCAGGAGAAGGAGAGGACGTCCCCGAATCAGATGGATGGATGATGTGGAGGAAGATCTCAGGCTGTTGGAGATTCAGGAATGGAGGGAGAGAGTGCAAGATCGAAGAGATTGGTGGGCTGTTGTCGAGGAGGCCCGGGTCCTTGTAGGGCTGTAGTGCCCAAATAATAAATAAATAAATAATATTATTAAGTATTATGAATAACTGAGAAACATATATACCCTTATAATTTTAATTATTCTTAGAAAAGATGTTTAAATGATCTAAGGCTTTTGTCAAATTCAACTTTTTTAGATATATGTTTTTTTTTAAATTTTGATTAATAAGTTTATTTATATGTACACACATTTTTTTTTCTTTGCAGAGCCGGACTGTTTCTACGAAGTAATTCTAATTGGTTGTAAAGGTAACTTGGAACTAAGCAAGCAAAAATTGAAAGCTTATTATTACAGTAGGACAAAGTATCCAGTTTTATTTAACAAGAAAGATCCTCTGGATGATTCAATATTAAAGACAGCTGATACAATGTGAGTTAAATTTCCTATCTTTTCTTTAAACACTGAGTTATTCATAATTATTTATTTATAATTGAGTTCCACTTAGCCCTAAAATGGGTACCTGAAATTAGTCAAGAGCAATTAGTGCAAACTGTCTTTCATGAATAATATATAATTGAACACCAGTCACTTAGTGCCTAAGCTCTAACTTTATCTTAAAAAGAACGATGAATGAACTTGCCGTAACAGTTCCCTCCACCATTACTTTAAAATAATTTTAGTCAACCATTGAGACTGTTGCTACACTAATTTATTGTTTTATTTTTCAGATTAATAGCAACCCTTCCAAAACCTACACCTGAAGGTTCACGAGTAACAATGATGTCTGCAACTGACATAGATCCAAAAAAGTATGACCTATTGACTGCAGTTTTAAGGCTGTTCCTTCTTATTGAATTAAGAGGAAGAGAGGAAGGGGTATTCAATAAAGAATGGGTTGTATTTGATGCCCAGAATATTACAATGGGCCATTTATTTAGAGCTCTAGTTCCAAGTGTTGTTAAAAATGTTCTAGAATACATTCAGGTATGTTTGGATTTTATTACCATTGGCTAAGATAAGCTATTTTATTAATAATTTGAAAATAAATATCTTCAATTTTTATAATACCAAGAAAATATTTTAGGCAATTTTGTTTCTAAATTAAAATAAAAACATATTCTTATTTTTTAAATTTTTTATCACCTTAGTAAATTATACACAATTAAGAAAACAATACAATCCATATGATTGTGAAAAACATATATTATTATTATTATGAATTAATAATGATCATGTTTTACCATTTTTATTCTCTGCTTAAAGGCTAGTGCACTAAACTGATAGATCGGAGTTTTCAACATTGTTGGTTAGATAAGAAAATGTACTCTACTCCGATCCCTCAGAAGTGTGTGCTTCCTTAACTCCATTGTCTAGCTGAGTATAAAGGATAAAGATGATATTTTTGGTTATTTGAGGTATACTTCTAAACTTTTCGCCCTTCACAACCATGCTTAACATTGTAAGGGTAGCTGACATTCATGGTTGGTTGATTTATATTAATCACAATCAAATTTTTTCTTAGTAAAAAATACAATATAGTAACAACTATAAAAATATATGCCCAATACTAACACATGCATGCCCAATATTCAGTTATATGTATAAAACTAATTTTAAATAACTACAAATATTCAAAGACAAACACCTCAGAATTATTGCAAATTATATGTACTATACAATAGTTAAAAATATCCATTATGAATTGTGTATACCTTCTATTAATGTATACCTTCTATTATGTAAAAAAAAATCTTTATTAAGTGTAAACAAAATAAAAGCCCGGTTATAAAAATTATTGGGAAGTATTCAAAAAATAGTACACAGCAGTACATGCATAAAAGAACAAAACATTTATTATTGTGGGATACCAATTCATTTTATTTATTGTCATTTTATAAATATATAAGCTGTTTAAGAATGTATAGTTACAATGTTGTTTATATATAGGTATATTTTTTAAAAAGCTTTTTTTATTATTTATCTCCTTCATTGTAAATTATGATTCTATATAGATTCATTTATTGGTATATTTTTTTTAAGGAGATACTGGCCTATTTATTAATTTATTTTTTTATTATTATGTTTTTTGTATGACATGATTTTTGTGAATTGTAGCAATTATAAATAATAAAATAAACATTTAATAATAAAATAAAAATGAAACTTTTCCATGTAATGTTTATAGCCATAGTACTCTAATATTAAACATTAATGAATCATTAGGCATTCAAATATCATTTCAACCAAAAATGTGAATTATTCTACTTGTGTTAAACAAAATGTAGAATAAGCTTGTAAATACTAAGTGTTTACTTAACATTGGATATAATTTATTAAAAGTTATATTGCGAAAATCAAGATTCAATTATATCTATTGTCTATAAAAGTATAAAAACATATGTATAATTTTTGCTTTTTTTTCAGACTGTTTTAAATGCTAGAATCAAGGGGATTGTTGTGATAAATGCTCCTAAGTTTATTGAAAAAACAATAAATAGCTTTATCAAACCACTGCTGAAAAAAAAGATTGCCCAAAGGGTAATTTATAAAATTTATACTTACTATATGTTTTAACCACTTTTAAGATATATTCTAGAAATAGTTTACCTTAAAACATTGATTTTATTTTTTTTACACTTGTAATTCTTTTATTTATTTTTTTTTCATATAGGTATTTATTTACACAGAGGGTAAATCTGTATTATATGATCATTTCCCACAGAATATACTTCCTCAGGAATATGGAGGAGAAGAAGAATCTTTAAAGACCTTAAGTGGTAAGTTTCTATTCTTTGATGTGATTATGTTGATCAAAATTAATTTTTTTACATGATTTCAGAAAATCTATTGAATACAGATTAGTTGTTAGCATACTGTAGTTAGGATTAAAGAAATTTACGAGATTGTTGTTATTATTATTATTATGATGAAAAAGGAAGTTTTTTTCACTTGCTGCTTCTGCATATGACCAATCTAGCTTTAAATATGTTTGTTTATTTCATTTAACGTCACTTTTATGCTGCTATGGCTAATCGGACGATGCTACCGTGGGAGTCCTAAATTTTGCCTATCCAGGTATAATTAGGATAGGGATCTTTAACGAGTTCCTGACATCGCACAGGCTCGGGACCCCCATTTTACGTCCCTTCCGAAGGACGGCGTAGCTAAGGATTTTTTACTCCCTTTAAAAAATCCTAAGGTCATCTGCCGGGCTGCGAACCCGCGATCTTGAGAGCTTTAAATATTTGACTATTCTATTCCAAAAAGTACTTCTGTTCGTACTTTCTATGTAACTTCTTAATCTTTCATTCTCAAAAAATGACTCAACCTACCCAGGGTTCCTAATTTAATGATCTGACGATATCAGGTTCATCACAAAAGTTCTAGTGCTACTATTTCTGAAACTAGGGAACTCAATATCCTGAGTGTATGGTTACTTGAGGTCCATTATACTTTGCTGGACTTCATGTTTTCTCTATAAATTGTCTAAAATAAAAAGTCCGCCTATTATTGATGTTTCCTTCTGAGCCCACCTTGGTTATCACCCAACTGATGTTCTAAATATTTCATTCGAGAATTAGATAAAGCTATAATGACTACTTTATTAGCAGTAATCAAATGGCTGTTTCCTCCAGCTTAACATTGATGATTAAAAGAATCAACTCAACTAGTGGTGACTTACTGATCTTCAAAATATTTGTCAGTTTGACACCTGATCCAGAAACATTAATATTATGGTAATTTCCATGCTTGTGTTTCTTTGTGGGTAAAAATAATTCTAATTAACATCAAAATCTGGAAAAAGAAAACTTCACTTTCAGAAAACCTAATGGTTATTATTCACTCTGTGATTGTTTCCTGATGCAGAGTATTCTTTCCAATTGTAGTTATACAAACATTATTTTTTTTAAATGTTTCCTCTATTGTGAAAATAACAGTAATACCCATCCAGCATTAATCAAAGTCAATTAAATTTATTATTACATAGCATATAATACAATTTACAATTTAAGAGTAATATAATGGGTACTTTTTGTCACTGAATACTATATGTACCCTTTTTCATCGGTTTTAAAGTGAAAGATACATTTATAAATCCTATGCAATGCGCTTGGTAGATCGAATCTATTCAAAAATAAATGCATTAAATGGTTTAGCATCAATGAAATATGTAACATTTAAAAAAATGTTGGTAAATGTAAGAATTCAAATCTAGGTAGGCTGGAGAATAAACAAACAGACAATGAATATAAATAGCTCAACATGTCAAATAAAAATATAAAATAAAATAAAACAGAGTATCTTTTATATAAAAAATGATTGTTAGAAAACTTATATTTACAATTAAAATATTAAAATATATTTTCCTCAGGTACTTAGATGATCAAAAGTCTTTATTTAAATGTTTATAAATAAAATACATGCTTTGTTGTTTTTTTTTTCAGATATGTGGTTAAATAAGGGAAAAAATGAAAAAGATTGGCTGGTTAGGGTGTTGACTGAGGAAATAGCAGAAAAGAAAGATGAAAAACCAAAGGGTTCTTATTTTTCTAGTTTTAGATTTTTTTCTACAGAATGAAGTGTTGAAAAATATTATTTAAATTAAGAAAAATAAGGGTCAAATCTTTCCATAGAGATTAATAACAACTACTGCTCTCTTTAATCCATGACTCAACAAAGGATATCAGATTTGAACGAAATAAGGCCATGTGTTAATGCAATGTTGATCTCTAAAATAAAATCTACGGAGAGTAGTAAAGTTGTTAAGTGGCCAAGTGGTGAAGATTTAAAGAAGAAATAAATTTATATCAACGTTGGAGAAGTTTCTAAAGAACAGTTAAGCTGAAGGATACTTAAGATTTTAATTTAGGAAAGGCTGAAGTAAGATTATAAGATTTTATAATTTATGCTATGTTTTCTAGTTTTAGTCATGTTTATAAGTATTTGTTGTACTGTGATGATTATTCCCGGAACTTTATCTGAATTAAAAAAAAAATAAACCAGTTTTTATGTTTTGTTTTTTTTTTTGCTTTATTTATTTATTCACACCTGTCAATTAAAATGTATTATTTATAATTATATAAACTATAATCTTAAAAGGAATAGAAATTACAAAAAAAATATTCAAAAAGGTAATTTACACTTATCCAATATAAGCATATAAGTTATAGTTATATACTATAACTTTCAATGCTATGTTCCAAAACCTTTTTGAAATAATAGATATTGGAGTTAAGGGATAAAATGTGCTTTTCTAGGTAAAATCATAGATTAGAATCATAATAAACATAAATACTAACTTTTTACTTGATACTACCAATAATATATATATATATATATATATATATATATATATATATATATATATATATATATATAAGCATAGTGAATTGATGAAGAGAAGTTGGGAAGAACGAAGGAAAAATAGGGAAAAGTAATCATCATAGATGTCAAGTTCCAACGCTCTCTCAACAGGGATGTGATGATAATAATAATAATAATATATATACACTATATAAATCTATACATATATATACTTTGTGTTATATAATGTTATTCCTAAGGGACTTTGTCCCATAATAAAGTTTTTTTTCTATTTTATTCTCTCTCTCTCTCTCTCTCTCTCTCTCTCTATATATATATATATATATATATATATATATATATATATATATATATTTTTTTTTTTTTTTCGAACCCGAGTTTCCACCTCTCTAGCGTTTTTCGTATCCGAACAAGGCAAATCCTTTCTCTTCAGGATCCATAACCCCCGAACTGAAGAGAAAGGATTTGCCTAGTTCGGATACGACCCCGGTTAGAGAGGTGAGGGTCAAATCTTTTCTCTTCAAAAATAAAATTATATTTAACAATATTGAGTAAAATCAAGTTTTGAGTCTATTGAATATGTTGCTGTCATGATGGCTGTAGGCATTAAAGACAATCGTAATAAGCAATATTTAATTCCAGTGTATATTAATTTTGGAAGAATTATTTATTTCAATTTTTTTCTTTTCAATCTACTCATTTATATTTAGGAGGCATTTATACATGAACCCATCTAGGACCCAATAATCACTTTAAATTTTACTTTGATGCCCCTAAAATAGTACACGTGTCTTTAGGATCATGAGCAAACATACTTTGCTTATGATATACTTTGCAAAAAGATTGAAAAAGATAAAAAGAGATATGACTTCTTCTATCCCTTGATTTAATAAATTATCTATAAACAGATTAAATATTCTTGATAAACTCTTGAAGTTATGAAGAGAAAAATAAAAAGTAGCTACTATGTCTATACACAAGAATCAGAAAAAAATAATAAGAATATTAATATATGTGCCAAAAAGAAGAATCTTTTGCTATGATGAAAAAAATTTAATTGACATTAATTGGCTGTAACAACCCAGAAGCACTCAGAATAAATGAAGTTTGTTTCTGGCAGCATTTTGGAGATGATAGAATTGCAAGATTAGGTATGCAATGCACTAGGGTATCAGTTAAAAAAAAAAAAATAATCATAATCATAATCAATATAGTAAGATAAATTAAAAGTAAAAAATAATGAGAAAAGTCATTTTATCTTGAACAATAAAAATAGTTATAATGATTCTCATATCAGAGTTGAATAAGCTGGAAATGGTTATTGCTTTGTCTGTTGAATCTATAATATAACAATCTCCTCCCCATCCAAGATGGAAGAGGATGTCTACTATCCACTAGAAATGTATTACTTTAAAATAAATCAATCTTAATTGGTCCTATAATATATACTAGAATAACCTATTCAAATTATATTTATACCTAAACGTATCGTGAACATAGGAGTTCAAGAATTACTTCAGGAACTTCTTACCCTCAGGTTTAAAGGTAAAGTTTGATGCAACTTTTATTTTCATTTTAAATTATTTTGTTCTATTTGTAAAAATTGTGGTCTGGTTCTACACTTAAAAAAGAAGTAACTGATATTATAAGAAACGGAAGAGTAAGCAATCAGAAACTGCTGACTTAATGCCATACACCTTTTCCTTTCAAGATCAAATTAGAAGTCCCATTCTTTGGAACAAAATGCACATGTAAACACACCTGTCTTTGTTTAGCCTTCTTGAAAAATTTACCCTCTCCTAATTTGTTTTTACAGATTTTATTAATAAGGCAAATAAGGAAGGAAGTGGTAGAAAAATTGTTTTAAAAAAAAATTTACTGTTTTTTTTTGTTGCAATTTTGAAAACTTATTGTAATTATTGAACATTATAAATTGATAAGTTTATTATTTAAGTACTATATATAAAAGCAGTTTTTATATAGTGTGCGCCTGTTACTATTTTCAAGATTTCCCAGCCCACTAATCTGAACGTTTTGCTAATCTGAATTGTCCTGGTTTTAAATAGTTTGGTTTAGTGAATAAAAAAATAAAATAAAAATGAAACATTTTTTAATAGTCCCTAATAACATAAAGCATAGGATCTTATTATTATTTCTATTACAAGAATAACTAGGAAATGTATACCATAACTTCTAGAAATGGCATTTCCTCGTTTCAGAATCATGAATTGTTGTTGTTGATTGTTTTTTAAGGGCAAAAAACTGCTATGGTTATTATTGCCCATACCCAAAATTTAGACAATAACAAATTCCTAAATTATATTAACCTCAAAAAAAAAGAAAAGAAAAAAACATTAAATTTTATCATATAATCCAATTCGCTTGATAAATTTTATCGTACTATAAACGTATTGTTTGCTATCGCCCAAGGCCATAGCCATAATGCCTCACTGTTAGGGCAACTCTGCAAAGTTGACACTGAGGGGATCTTTCTTTGTCATCAGGTAGTCATGTGTTAAACGACAGTGTCCAATTCTTAGCCGTGTGATTATCACCTCCTCCCTTCTACATTGTCTTGAGGAAGAGGCCCAGCCACCAATGTTTGGTTTGATTTTGTTCAATTTATTATTTTCCGATGCAGACCATGCACTCTGCCAGTCACCCAAAATCTTCATGTGGAATGGTCGGATCATGTCTGCCGCGGACAAGAAAGTGGGTGTAATAGTTTCTAATTGCTGGGCTTCTCTACCTACTCCATCCACCTTTTCATTTCCGGGTATACCGGAATGGCTGGGGATCCAGAAAAAGGTTAGCACTTTTGATGATTTACTTATTTGATTTATAATAAAATGGGTTTTTTGGATTAAAGGGTTGCCCGAATAAATTTTAAGAAGGGTTTTAATCGCACTCAAGGAGTTAGAGCAGATAATTATCGACTGTTCTTCAAATGTTTGAGCAAGTTTAAGCACTTTTAATATCGCTGTCAGTTCAGCTGTGAAAATACTGCAGGCACCATCCAGCTTATACTTCAGCGCCCTACTGTTGTCCTAAAGAATCATGAATTGATCAACACAAAAACATTGAATTATAAATGGGGTTCAGTTTGGAATTTATAAAGCTATAACAAAAAATAAATAAAGAAAAAGAACCTTTAACATTTATTATACTATCTGATTAACAACATTCAATAAATAGTACATCAGTATCCACACAAATAATTTATTTATTTATTTATAATTTGTACAATAACTATTCTATGTTATTTCCACTAACTACAGAAAATAATAAAATAAAAATTCAATAAAAACTTTTTTCCATTTAATTTAATAATTGAGAGGAAAACAAATATGGAAGATTTCTCTTATTAAATTTTACATCAAGTTATGCTGCAGGACGTGTGAAAGCTTTATAAATTATTTTCTGTATATCGCTAATATTTCCATTAAAGCAGTATATTAAATAAATCATCTCTGCTCAATATAACATATTCATAATACACATTTATCATTTCATTTTTTTAATATTTATAATTATAAATGTAAAGCAAAAATAAATAATAAAAAATTAAAATGATTGAAATATAAGTTTTTAACAATAATTTCTTCAAAACAGGACATCATAAACTCTTCCCCCAAAATGCAAAATACTTATTTCTTCCACTTATTATTTTTGATAATATAAATAGAAAACATGTAACATTAAACATTTTTGACATACCTACATATCTGTAAGGAATGAAAAAGAATAACATACAATTTATATCCACTTTTCTGCATTGAGATTTTAATTTTTTTTTTTTTTTTTTTTTTTTTTTTTTCCAAGCTAAGAATATTTGTAACATAACATTCCACTTAACATAAATTCTTTATCATGAAAATGAGCAAAAATCATAACAATAAAAAATTAATTATATATTTTATTATATATATAATATAATATTATTCTTAGGCCACTTTAAATCCTAAAAAATTAATTAACCATAAGTGCTTATATCTATAGCAAACTGTGATTTGTCTCTTTATTGCATATCATATTATAGGATTTAAAACCAGCCCGTTTAAGTTCAGCTTGAAGATAAAATTGATTACATGGCAGTTAATATTCGATTTAAAATTATATTTCTTACAAAAATAGTGTTTCTTAACTGTTTGGTCTTTTATTTTGGTAGTTCATCAAAGCAGGTTGTAGAAGAGAGTTAGTTATTAATATTCACAGAATTTTGGTTTGCATTCGACCAAATAATAATTTATAAAAATTAAAATATTAGACACTGGAATTTTATGCAATAAACTTTCCTTAGTTTTCAAAAATAATCAGGAGCTAAAATAGACATGTTTACAACCAAACATTTCTTCTCAATGAAATTATGAATAGATTGATTATAACCCTATTGTTATAACCCTACGGGTCTGTTTTCCCTTTATTACTTGTTTTGTTTTTCAATTTGAATTTATTGAAATAAAATTAAAAATATATATATATTTTTAATTAGTAAAAATTAATTTTTTTTCTTTATTTCACAATAGTCTGATCCCTCATTGCTATTAGTAGTCAATAATTATAAATATTAAATCACATGAAATATTTTAATTGTTTTCAAGAACACAGTTATCTTTTTAGTTTATATTGTTTTCTTCATGTGTGCATGTTTACAACTTCCTTTACTCTAGGTGCTTTGCTGAATTTTGTCCAGCCCTCATTAGGTAAAAATGAGTCAAAGTTGTATCCAAATAAAGGGTTTATCAATAAAATTTATTAAAAGAAATTAATATTCCAGAAAGGCAATGAGCCATTACATAAAATTCCAGCCTACTAATTACATCAAATTACTAATTTTGATGAAGAGATCAACATTAATATTATCATATTTCCATTAGATTTTTTTCCTTTTGACTAACAAAAACTTGGTATAATAAAGACAATGCCAGTTTCAGCAAATCACAGATAGTAAAATAATTAGACAACACTTATCAACAACTACATAACAGAACTATGTAACAAAACATTTTCAAAAATATACAAATAAAACATGATATTGATATGTATAATCATCACATATCCATTAATATTTAACATTCAATTCATTCAGATCAATTATGCAGAAAGGCACACAAATATAATACAAAGCTGAATAATGGTTTGAAAGATTGTGCAAGGTTGTTACACTACAAAGCTCAGATTTCTATAGTAATAAATGAAGATCTTATTTTAATTAAAAGATAAAAGTTCAAATGACACACTAAATAAATAATCAGGTTTTTTCTCAGTCAAAGAATATTATTAATATAAATTAATCCCATGAATTGCTAAAGAAAATGATCAGAAAAATGATAATTTGATTCTGGACTAAAGTCAGTCTGAAACCCTATTACAGCTGCTGTCATTGATACCATTCTCTTCACTACATTATATTGTCCACTGAAGTTTGTGATTTATATGACACTTCCAAATCAAATTGTTTCTACTTCATTTCATACAAATTAGTATATTATATATATATACACAATAATGTGATCACTCACATCAAATTCATATAATTTAATTTCCAATTAAATCAAATGCAGAAAAATAATCTATCACTAATCAGTGATAGATATACTTATCAATATAATGATTTAATATTGTAAAATTGAATCATTTATATGTTTATATAATTACAAGTTATGAGTTTTCAAATAGTAATATAAAATTTAATTGATTTTTTTGCAACAAAGATTCAATAAACTTAATTTTCTTGTTTCTAGAGATGCATTGTAACAAATGTACTCATTGAAAAGGGTCATAAGTTAAAATTAAGTTAAATAAAAAATGTTGACTCTTATCAAAACCAATGGTATATTTCGTTGAGAAATAACAATATTTATTTATTATTTAATTTAAAAGATAGAACTTGGAAAATGGTACCAGAATGTCCAATCTTGTAATGAATTTCATGCAGTCACCCTGATCTTTGCATCAACAATGGAAAATTACAGAATGGTCCAGGACCATTTAAAGCAACCTTAAATGATCACTTATTAATACCTTTTCCTCAGAGGCACACTAATCCTCAAAGCCATGGATGATTCTTGATAAATTAAGGAAATGTCCTTAAGAGGAAAAATTATTATTTTTCCATGTCACTAAACAGAGCTACAGCTGGGCTAATGTAAGCACCAATCATAATCTTTTTCAAGACTGATTAACATTTAACTTATTGAGTAAGCTAGTAAAGGCACTGTCATAGAGTGGGGCTCCAAAGTCAAGCATTGACTGAATCATAGTATAATATATTTTCAGGGATGCTAACCTTTCACTAGTGTTTTTTTGAGATTTCGATTTTACTGAAATTAAATAGAATGCAGTTTTTTGAACTTTAATAGTTAATTTGATCTAAACCATTGTGTTATAAAAAATTTTAAACTTTTTTTGAGGCCTAGTCCTAAGCTGAAATAAACAAAAAAACCAGCTAAAGGTTAAATACCTGCGACAAATATATTTTATAACAATGTTGAAAAGAATAAAATTTAGAATTGAGCCTTGGAAATCTGGATATTAAAATCTACCTCTCCAAATTTAATTTTACAAACACTTACTGATTTCAAAATTAAATTTAGCTAGTTGGTGTTAAGTTGATCATAATCATCTCAAATAACATTGATTCTATGATATTTTTAATTGTTTTCCAAGGCACTAAAGTAAAACATATAGTTAATAATCATTGGAATTCGTTTAAGGTTTTTACTTAGTTTAGGAATAAATATAACCAGCTATTTTTAAGGAATCAGGAACCTATAAATATGTTTATTTATTTAGGAAGCTATAAATATCTTGCTAACACCTTGTTTATTAAATTCAGAAATAATGACAGTGTTTAAAAGATAATATTCTTTAAAGTATTAACAAGGGTTCTATCTGGTTGACATAAGTTCTACCGTAGTTATTAATTTTATTTGTTTTCGAGTATCCTTGACTTTTTTGTGGGTGAATTTATGATCAATAGACACAACTCTGTGAGATTAAAGAATTTTCAGCTAGATGACAAGTATTTTGAACATAACATGGAAATAGCCTTTGGAAGTATTTACAGTATATTACTTATTACAATATTTTATAACATAGTATTAAAGACATTAAAAAAAAAAAATCATAATTCAGAAAAACGTTATTTTATACATAAAAACTTACTTTTTTTTTACTTTTTTTGATTACTTTAAAGTAAAACAGATCATAAAAGCTGCTGCTAATATTATCCAAAATTTTTATGGCACATTGTTATATGAACTCACTCATTCATTAACTAATAATTTTTTGATAGAATCATTTTAAATTATTAATATTTACTTGAGTATTAAAATGTTTAAGGCTTAATAATCTTTGAAAGCATGTTTATTTAGATTACCCTTTACAGTTTAATTTAATTAAATTAAAATCTCTGCTTTAATTAGAAATCTTTTGAGGTTATTAAAATCAATGGCACATTTAAAATTTGAGAATCAACATGTTTGGTGAATATTTCAAAATGGAAACAATATTTTCACAAAGTACTTTAAAATATTTTTAATCTGATTGCCAAAAAATACTTAAATACAGTTAAAATCAGAAGCGAAATGTTATGAGTATTTTATTTAAATATCTGTTCAGTTATTTTCCGATCATCAAAATGAAGTTATGATTTAAAAAAGCAATTATATTATAGAAAATTATGTATACATCTTTTAGTTGAATGTATAAAAAAATAAACCAAAATAAATCCATTGTTCAGTGTTCTTCATAGAGGACAAGAACTATTGAATTGGTTTCAGCTATATGATCATCTACCACGTGCCTTTATTTCCTTTTTTTTGATAAAGGGAATTATTTTAATTAAATGAATTATTTTATTTTTAACAAAACACTCTAAATTGTCTTCCACTTTTAAAAAATAGTATAAGTAAATCAAAAATACTTTCTACAAATGACGAATCATTTATAAAATTTTCAACAGAGACAAAATTATAAACTAATATTTTTTAAAAATTAAACAAAAAGTTCAAGCCCTCAGTGAATAAATTGTCAAACTTTGTACTTATATTGCAGCGATATTAGTGCTAACCTAAAATAATATGAATATATTGATACTACTTCGGTTATTGTATGCATTGATTTTGTGCTTCTATTAGTTGTCAGTAAATGGATACCAGTGCAACTATTAACTTACAAGGAAAGATTTTACAATATCAGAATTAAATATAAAAGGAAGATAAACCATTTCTTAGAATTAATCTTTTTTGTTCATAATTTGAAATTTGATGATACAGTCGAATGATGAGTACATGAATCTTCATAAATAGAACACAGGTAAACATTTTAACTAAAAAATTCCAGTTTTTGAGTTAATACTTTTAATCTAGATGAAATAAATATATCAGATGCAAAAAAAAACTGGAATGAAAAATTAATATCAGTCTTTTGTCATTTAAAGATTTTTTTTCCACTTACATTTTTAATACCATCCCATTGCAATGTAAGCATCTCAAAGCTTCAAAATGACACACTTATTATGTTAACTAAAGGAGGCCCTTAGTTTCTTAAAACTACCAATTGTAACTTCTCTGTTCTGATTGTGGCTGTTGGGTGTACATTGATGTAACTGTTGCGCCTCCTCCCCCATATCCTTCATTCTGCCCCTGCAAAATGCAATGTTTAACAATTATTGGGATAAAGGATTGAAATAACATGTTACAATAATCTCTTGGCAAAATATTCTATTACCATAGCAATTGGATAATTTTTTTTTTCCAAAGTTCTTATCTGGCCATGAGAAATATTACACACTGGGTCAACAGAAGAAAATTTCCAAGAATCTAATCTTATAATATCTTAAATTAAGCCAAAACCAAAAGAATCACATCTGCATTGCTCTTCCTCATAATAATAAGTAATCAATGTACTATATCTATCTTCATAAAGATATCTCTATATCTAACTTCATAGTATTTATGAAGTTAGATATAAAGATTGTTCGCAGGTATTAATATAGTTATTGGTAAAAAATTAATAAATATGCACCTATTCATAATTGGTTTTTATTTTTTAGAACTAAGTTCCACCAATTTGACCCAGTTGTAATTTTGACATCTAATAACTACTAATTGCAAACAAAATTGTAAATTATTTATAAGTTTAAAAATTTACAGAAATTTCAGACGTAGATGAACTCACATATAATTTAGATAAATTGTAATAAGTATAATAATGTATTTTATGTAGGTAATTTGTTTTAGGTGGCTAAGTGATTTAATCCTTAAATTTTGAAAGTGAAAATCATCAAAAGCACATATAAATAGTTAGTTAATGATGCAGCCATAAATTAATAAAATAGTAAAAAAAAAAAAAAAAAAAAAAACTAATTTGATGATTGGCTATAATAACTTCATAACCTTAAGATATTATCTCATAATCAAATATTACCTGGTACTGATGTCTCATAGAAGGATCACCATTTGGAGCATACTGCTGTTGATAATTAGTAGGCTGATAATTTGTCTGTTGATAGTTATAGTTTCCACCAGAAACTCCAGTCAGGAATGGATTTGAAGGATTAGCTAAATCATAAAGAAATACAGTAATTAAGGTTTCAAGAAGATTTCAGATAACAAATAATAAATTAAAATAAGAAAAAGTTATTATAGTACAAGCTATTTCATATAAAGAGACAATATCCTTTAAAGATAACACAATAGAAAATTTAGATAGAAAACATTGAATAGATAAAAGACCAAGTGTCATTACCAGGCACTGGCTGAGGTTGTGGTTGTGGTTGATAATGTCCAGGAATATCAAGATTGCCTCCAGTGGTATTATAGGTAGCACCATAACCAGGCTCATTGGTTGCCAACTCATGCAAACGTGTACTAGATAATGCTCTTGGAATTGGATTGCTAGGTACACCATGAGGAGCTAAGTGTGCGGTTTCCTCTGCAACCTAAAAGCATGATTTTTTTTTAATATCTAATTATAACACAGGGCACATCCAGCCTATATAAATCCAGCCTATATCCTTAATAGGGGGAAAACACTGAGGGTTAGTGAGATTCTGGCCAAAGCACCTTCTTACACAACTGTTGGTATAGCAACCAGTCCAGCCGTACCATATTATTGAATCCAAGACCCTTCATGGGTTGTTATGGTACAGTTTTTTAATTCATTTATTTTTTTAAAGCAAAACATGGAGTAAAGATTTCAAACAAACATCTAGATGAAAAAACTAAAATAAAAGTGCTCTGTATATGTACTGAATTTGCAGTTAAAGAATATAAACAAATACAAATGTTCCAACTCTGTTCAACCTGTTCCTATCAGACTTTCCAAAATACCCTAACGTAACAATATCCCTGTTCGCAGATGACACTGCACTATACACAGCTTCTTACCGCATCGACACAATTGTAAATTGGTTGCAACAAAGTTTCAAAAAAATTAATACATACTGCGGAAGATGGAAACTGAAAGTAAATACAAGCAAATCGGAGGCAATCATCTTCACAAAAGTAGACCAGTCATAGATCAGCATATCATTTTAAATGCAGAAGATATAACTTGGTCTAAATCAATAAAATAATTAGGTTTAACACTGAACAAATCATTAACATACACTGAACATATTAACAATAAAACAGATAAAACTAAAAAACTTTTATACAAAATGTTCCCATACTTCAATAAAAAATCTAAATTAAGCCCTAAAAATAAACTTATACTATATAAAACAGAAATCCAAATCAAACAAACAGAAACAAATCACATTTGTGGAAAATCACGGTGTGGAGCTCCACTTGCTCCACTAACCATAATAATTAGAAAAGGGTTCAAAACATTTGCATGAGGATTGTCAATGATAATCCTCGATATTCTAAAATATTAACCATGCTCCACGACCTAAACTTACTCCCTCTAAAACAGCATGTCTTCGAACAAACCAAAGCATACTTGGTAAAAAAAAAAAGAAAATCAGAAAATTCCCTATTAAAAGAAATTGGTAACTATGGTAAAAATTCCCTCAAAAGATACACACACAAAAGAACCAATCATGTACTCTTAACATAAACCTCCCTACAGATTACTTAACTGCTATGCATACATATAGTCATTCATTTATGCATGCTGATTATTATATATAGATTATTTATATTTATTATTATTGTTTTGTATTTAATTATTAATTGTATTTAATTCTTATGCTACATTTTATTTTACACTATGTAATTATTTTTTTCTAAACATTTCTTTTTTTTTCTTTTTTATGTGGGTTTTTTCCTTATTTTTCCCACTGTTCATATAATCCTTAAAGTGTAAAACTATTAAATAAACTATAAAACTATGTTAATCATGTAGAGAACATTAGACTGGCACATGTATACTAAATGATTTGTAATTGTAAATATGTCAATAAAGCATTGTTTTTATTTAAAAAATACAAATGTTAAATTTGTAGAACTTATTTTTAAACACTGTTTTTGATATTATTATTTCAACAAAAACATTTAAATAAAAATAAAATATCATCATAAATTATTAAAAATAATGATGATTATATTATATTTACTGGTTCTTCAATCCCTAAGATTATATAAGCCAAGGCTTTGATCTCTATTATTGACAGTAGTGTTTTTCAATTTTACACTGGATTCATTAAAGCTTAATGCAATATATTATTAGTTCTGTTTAGTAATATAAACCTCTAAGCATTACATTTTGCTTATCTTGAAATGTAATTAGAAATCTAAGCGATAAACTTACTTGATGTGGATCTTCTGTAACTGGTATATCTGATACAAAACCAGTGTCTTTTCTGTAGAAATTAATGAAAACAAAGGCTCCCAAGATCACACCACAAAAAAGACCATATCCTCTAAATGTTGCAGTAGATCCTTTATAAAAAGAAAATAATTAATAATTTAAATATTTATAAATTTAAAGATATTTATTATATTTCCCTGGGCCTGATATACCTTAGCCAATATTAATATCTAATTAATAACTGGGTGGAATGGTAACTAAGATTACACAAAAGTAGAAGCTGATTTTAAATATAGTAATTTAGAATGAAATGTTTATCAAATGCTGATTTCAAAACTCTGCTCCATTAGTCGTCATTAATTTCAGGAAAACATAGTTTATTAACTAAGGATTTTGGAGATGTGTGTGGAAAAAACATTTAAAGTATCTTTAAAGTAGAACTCATAAAAAAAAAAAAAGTTTACATTATAAATTAATAAAAAGAATATTCATAGACAATTCACATGTTTTAATAAAACAATTTTGCTTCAAATATACTAATCGCTACTCTTATTAATCAGATAAAGTAATAAAACTATGATCAAATGAAAGAAGATATTTTGATGAAATTAACAAGTCATAAGGGGAAAGTATGACAAATGAATAATGAGGCTAATGGCCAAACTTTAGCTAGTCGGAAAAATACTAAGGTGGTGAGGTTGCTGAAACAGATGGTAGGTCTGAACTCACTGGTGCAAATAAGTAGGTAATACAGAAAGTTTAGTATTTAGAAAAATAAACAAATCCAACCGATGTTTATTTCTCCAAAAAAAAACAAAAAAAAAAAACATTTAATTTTGCCTGTTAACTTAAATTAAGGACAATTAAGGAAAATGAAGTAGTTTTTTTATTTTTTAATAGTTATTTATATTGTTTTAATGATATATATGCTAATAAATTGATCCATGCTATTAACATAAATAGTTTCAAACTATGAACAAGAGTTCTTTGACAGATAAGTTAATGAATAAGAAAGTTCAAGAAAAATCATTAACAAGAAACACAATCTTAAAAATTATAAAATAAATTTCTTAAATAATGCTACAAATGGAGTTATTTATGTTTAATTAAAGAAGAAAATATGTTCTGTAACTTCATATGATACCAAACTTAACTTAATGTTTAAAAATAAATCAAAGTTTTAATATATATTCACATACCGAAGTACGTAACAAAGATACCACCAATAACTGCACCACAACCACGCCCTAAACCATGATGAAGTCCTTGAAGGACTCCTTGAGCTGAACTCCTGAGATGTTGAGGAGTATTATGAGCAATATAGGAACAACATGCCGCCCAGACAGCAGCATGGGTTATCCCTATAATATAAATTAACTGTAATTTTCAGTGGCCACTATTTATTTTTTTTTAAATACTTCAATATTCTGGGCTAATTCTTATAGTTCATACCTTGCATGAATTCAAATGGAAGAACCCACCAAGGATTGGTTAGATAAGATATATATAGAAATCTCAAAATATTTCCTACAAGCCCCAAACAAAGGACCTGAAATAAAAAAATAAAAGATTTTCATGTTCTTTTTTGAATTGTGAATTTCTATTGAAATATTACTTTGGTTTGAGTAAGTTCACTTTGCATTTAGCTCATTTTATTAGCACCTCTTGTTGCTATATTATTTTGTAAACTTATATTTTTTACAAACTAAAATATTAAAATCTTAATTTTTACTTCTTATTATAATATTTTCTCCATACAGTTCAGTGGTATAGGAGGAGATGATTATGAAGAATTTAAATATTTTTCATTCAAACAACAGGAAAGAATTAATAAATCATTCATTACTTCAATTAAACTAATAATTCTTCTAATCAGTAAAGCTAGATTATTCTAGGAAATGCTGGAATTAAGTCACAGCCTCCTCTCCAAAGATAATTTTAATCACCAGTTATTGAGGAATATGGTTGATGTGGAATCAAAGTACTAGCAACAAAGTTTAAGTACTTATTTAAATACGAAAATTATTTGAAGGTTTGCAGATTGAGGAATTTTAATTATTATTATTATTCTGAGCACTACAGTCCCTAGTCGGGCCTTGGCTTTACAAAGAATCGACAGCCATTCCAGTCTATCTTCCGCCTTCCTCTTCGAAAACATTCACTTCCAATCTTCTCCGGTATTTTAATAGTATGTTTAAATAAAACAAATATTTCCATAAAAACAAATATTTTTTTTACTCAGTTATTTACTTAATTTAATATTAAAGATAAAATTTCATATGCAAAAGACAAATAAGAAAGATATATAATATAAAATTAACTAATTATAGACATTTATTTATTAACTATTTAACGAACTATTTTTATTTAATAACTATTTAACTATTGTTAAACATAAAATACCTTAACATGGCCCATTTGTGAGATGAGTCGAAAACTAAAGAAATAGGCAAATATCTCAGATATATGATTAATAACTGAGGCTACTCCAAAGAGTGTTGGAGTGCCACCAAAATCTTGTAGATGCCAAAAGAGGAATGTGAAGATGAGCCCAATGCCAAAACCCATAAACCAGGCAACAAAAAGGAATGATCCACATTTCAGATTGGCAAAGTGCTTAAGAACGGTCACCCACTCAGGTATCTCCCTCATAGTTTGAGCAAACATCTGAGACTGGAAAAAATGAAAAAAAGTGAAATTAGTTAAGAAAAATAAAACAAACATTGGGAATTTTGCTAAAAGAATGAATTAATCATGATTTTTCAATATTAGTATGTAATAAAACTATTCACATGAAGCTAAACTTTCATATTATTAAATATTAATAAACTATGTTAATTTATTTTATATTATTTCAAATTGTTTTCAAATTAACAGGGGTTAAAACATTAAAGTTGATTGTTATGACAAATCTATTATACGATGAACAAATCAATACAAAATTGAAATTAGTATTCAAAAATAATATGGGCTCCTGCATTGCTTTCATAAGTTTAAAAAGATACATGTTCTAAACCTTTATTAGCAATTATTATCATCTAAATTTTTTAAAAATTTAGGTTTGAATTCATAAACATTTAATAATATTATAACTCAGATAAAATAAATATATTCGGTGCTCCAGTGATTTGCAAACGACTACAATTCCAGAAAATAGTTACTGGTGTTGAGACAGTAAATTTCGCCAACCTCAGCAGACTGGATATTGAAGTGTACCAACTGAAATAGGATTTGGATGAGGTGATAAAATTGATCATTGTATATCATCACATAAAAGATGTCAGAGGAAGTGGCAAGAAGATCAGCAATGTAAAAAGAAAGGTCAAATCAAAGACAGATTTTAGTAAATCTAATTTACATTTTAATTAAATATTAAAATTGGAAAATTCCAATGTACAAGGATTTCCTCAATTTTTTTAGACTAAATGAGTAATTTTATGGAAAAAGAGTGATCATAAATAAAAAAATTATGGGTTGTAATTTAATAAATAAATATATTAATAAATATAACCAAGTATATTTAGGTGTTAAGCACTTCAGAATTATTGAGACCAAAGCAGCACTGGTTCAAATCTGTCTTGGTTTGACTGATATTTATTCAAAGGTGGGGCCTTGGATTAATATCAAGCTTCTCACTCTGGCAAGAACCTTTAGCCCAGTCCATGTAAATAGCATATTTACAATGTTAAAGAGCACTAAATGTGTGACCATTTATGCCTAACTGGAGCTCTTTAGATTCATTGTTTGTGGAGATACAGCTCTCCAAAAGTTATCTCAGCAAGAGGAAAAAATTGTAAAATGGGATAATCGGATTTGGAGAGAAAATTATATAGACTGGTATGACAATTGTGTAAATGGGTAGGAACCAGCATTCTTCTATTTTAATTTATTAATATATATAAGTATCTAATATTATTATATACTATTTTTAGACAATACACGTTTATTAAGTAAAATGTTGACATAGTGAAATCGCTAAGAGACCAAATCCGATTATCCTATAGCACAAGTTATGGTTTCCAGTCAAATTAACCCCCAAATAGAGGGTCTACTCTGCAAAATGTGGAGTAGTAGGTTTTATGTTTTTATATAATCCAATAGGGAGAAATTTCGTCAGATCACTCCGGCAGAGGATGTGGACCCGCATTGGGAAGTTTGTAAATCCGCTATGAAGGATGTAGCCAGCGAAGTACTAGGATATAAAATCCCTACATTCAGGAGACATTGGTTTGATGAGGAATGCCAGGAGGTTACTAAACAAAAGAATGAGGCATATTGCCTGATGTTACAAAGGAGACACACCCGGAGATCGGTTGAAGAATACAGGGTTAAAAGAAGCCAGGAAAAACGCTTGCATCGGAGAAAGAAGAGGAAATGGGAAGCAGATCAGCTGATGAACCTGGAAGATCTAAGGAGGAGCAATGAGATACGCAGGTTCTACCAGGAAGTGAACGCTAGCAGAAAACCTTTCAAGCCTTACTTGACTACATGCAGAGATACAGATGGCACTCTCCAGAACGTAAAGCAGCGTATACTGGATCGATGGCGGAATCATTTTGTGGGCTTACTAAATGAGGGGGTTGAGAATTGGCCCACACAGGAAGTTCTGATACCAGCCGAGGACCTTGAGCCGCCTGATTTTGATGAGGTGATCGAAGCCGTTGAAGGCCTAAAAAACAACAAGGCACCAGGAGCTGATGATCTACCGTCAGAATTGTTCAAGTATGGAGGTCAGGAAGTACTGAAGGCTCTCCACAATGTCATTATGGATGTCTGGGTTAAAGAAAGAATACCAGTAGACTGGTATAGGACTATTATATGCCCAATTCATAAGAAAGGGGATGTCCTGGATTGTGGTAACTACCGGGGTATCTCACTGCTGTCTGGCGCATATAAGGTGCTGTCCAGAATTATGTTCCAGAGGTTGCTGCCCCACGCCGAAAAGAGAGATTGGCGATTACCAGGCTGGTTTTATGAGAGGAAGGGGTACCACGGACCAAGTTTTCTCACTCAGGTTAATGCTGGAAAGATCCCATGAATAAAATATCCAAACCCACCACCTGTTTGTGGATTTTCGGGCAGCATATGATAGTATGAAAAGAGATGAACTTTATATGGTCATGATCAATATGAAGGTTCCACCTAAGCTTGTAAGACTCATCCAGAAGACAATGGAAGCGGTACAGTGTTCTGTACGCATTGATGGCGAGCTCTCAAGCTATTTTCAGACTTTTAGGGGATTACGGCAAGGTGATAGTCTGGCGTGCCTTCTCTTCAATTTTGCCCTGGAGGGCGCAGTAAGGGAGTCTGGAATCCAGATAGGAAGAACAATTTTCAACCGGTCAGCTCAATTACTGGGGTATGCCGATGACGTGGATATTATCGGGCGAAATTTTAATTCCATGGCCGAGGCGTTCACAAGTCTACGAGTGGCAGCTGCGAGAATGGGGCTTGAGGTCAACCAAGCAAAAACTAAATACATGGTGGCAAACTCACGAGAGATTCTTCCTTCATACGTTCAAATTGACGGCTGTAGATTTGAGAGAGTCGAGGAGTTTGTATATCTAGGATCCTTGATGACGCACGATAACAACATTGGAAAAGAAATCACAACAAGACTTTTGACAGCTAATAGGTGCTATTTCGGGCTGGCGCGACAGATGAAGAGCTGTACATTGTCTCGCGCTACCAAGTTGCGTCTATACAAAACCCTAATTAGACCAGTACTAACATATGGGACAGAGAGTTGGACGCTTACCAGGGCACAGGAAAATCAACTCCTCCGATTTGAAAGAAAAGTGCTAAGAAGAATTTTCGGAGCGATAATTGATACTAATGAGCAAGCCTGGCGAATAAGGACAAATTCGGAAATCTCTGAGCTGTTCAATGATTGTGACATCGTGCGTTTTATCAGAGTTGGTCGGCTCAGGTGGGCTGGACATGTGATCAGGATGAGCGCTGATGCTGTTCCGAGAAGGATCCTCGAGGAGGAAATTCATTCTGCTAGAAGACGTGGGCGCCCCAGACTTCGCTGGATGGACGGTGTGGTGAGTGATGCACGCGCCATTCTGGGAATTCGGGACTGGAGATCGGCTGCACGGGACCGAGTTGAATGGCAGAGATTGCTTCGGGCGGCCTTGACCCCTCGCGGGTTGTAGAGCCAAGGAAGATGAAGAAGAAGAATAGGGTTCTGAAAATAATATACCAAAATTGCGACAAAATTTGTAAAGGGGAAAATGTTTAGGAGGCAAAAAACCCCAAAACTATTGCACTTTTTAGACTTTTGATATCAACATACACCAAAATACTTCCAATCGAAAAATACGTAATTTACAAAATTAGAGTTTATTAAATTACGCTTCTGAATACAACCCCAAGAGTTAAATTAGGTTTAGCCGTTTAGCCACAATCGAAAATCAAAAATCGAGCTATTTTGCCTACATTCTCAAAAAGTTAGTTTTGATCATTTTTATGAGTCTATAACACAAAAACGGCTTATCAAATAATAAGATTTTAATAATATATTAAAAGTTAGAAGATAGAATTTTAAATGTCAAAATTTGCTAGTTCTTACTCTGAGATATGTCAATAAAATCAAATTGTTGGTTGATTTTGGAAAAAAATGTGTTACTGAAATTATAAACAAATTCCAAATAGTACAGGGCAATTAGAATCTTGATCTGCAAAAATAAAAAAGGTTTGACTGCTGGAAGAAATTGTTCAACACCATTAACTTTAAATGTGGTAAAACTTCTTCCTCGAAATAGCGCCGGGTTTGGATAGAGAGAGGGGAGGGGGAGAAAGGGTTGAAAATCGTATGTCCTTAGCTGCTTTATCAAATAATTCGGAAACCATTTTTTTAGCACATTTTGTGTTCTATGCATTATTAAAGCAAATCAAATTTTCGACAAATTTGGTTCTGTTAATTTTTTTGCTCATATAAATAGAACTGTGGAGAGGTGAAAAATACAATATTTTGTCAACAAGTATGAAATGTCACAATTAAACTTAATTTACTTAGTTTTGTAGCATTAAATCGAATTAGCGGTTTGGCCACCACACGCATACAAAGACTGGCTAAAGTAAGGCGCACTTCTCTGCTAATACACTTGAGTCGGTACTCTTTTGGCTATAAGTCCGACACTATTTGTTCGATCCAAAATCTTTTTTTTTTCATCTAAAAGCTAGCCAAATTTACTATGAGACCTCATATATCAAATTTTTATGAAGTCCCGTAAAACACGAATGCCAGCACGTTGACAAATCGTACATTGTGAAATCCACGTTTTTTTCGGCACGTATCTCCCTATAACTGCGAAACTGTTGGTCCGATCAAAACTTTCTTTTTTCCATCTAAAAGCTGATAAAATTTACTATCAGACCTTATACCACAAAATTTTGATCATGTCCCGTAAAACACTCATGCCAGCACGCTCAGAACTCCATTGTGTTCTGAAATCCAATTTTGTTTCGGCACATTTCTTGATATAACTCCGAAACTATTTGTCTGATCCAAAATTCATTTATGTGCATCTGATAGCTGGTTAAATTTACAATCAAACACCGTATGTGAAATTTCGTTCACGGCCCGTAAAATACGAATGCCAGCACGCTGACAACCTCGAACAGTTGTGGATTTCATTTATTTTCTTTGGCACATTTCTCGCTATTACTCCGAATCTATTTGTCTGATCCAAATTGTCTTTGTTCCATTTCAAAGTTGGCTAAATTTACTATTAGATCCCATGTATGAAATGTTAATTAAATTTCGTCAAATACCTATGCCAACACGCTGAGAACCCTATCCTGTTGTAAAATCCACGTTTATTAAGACACATTTCTCCCTATAACTCCGAAAATATTTGTTCGATCCTATTTTTTCCATCTCAAAGCTGGTCATAAATTTAGTATCAGTCAAATCCTATGTATAAAATGTTGATTGAATCTCGTGAAATACCCACGCCAGCCAACTGAACATGTCAAAATCGTCATATTTTGCCAAAGCCTATACACAAACACACACACACACACACACACACACACACACACACACACACACACACACACACACACACACACACACACACACACACACACACACACACACACACACACACACACACACACACACACACACACACACACACACACACACACGCACACACACACACACACACACACACACACACACACACAC